>PISX010024538.1:0-27717 GCA_004024625.1 Mellivora capensis
GATGAATACCAGACTTTTGTAGCAACATGGACGGGGCTGGAAGAGATTATGCTGAGTGAAATAAGTCAAGCAGAGAGAGTCAATTATCATATGGTTTCACTTATTTGCGGAGCATAACAAATAACATGGAGGACATGGGGAGATGGAGAGGAGAAGGGAGTTGAGGGAAATTGGGGGGGAGATGAACCATGAGAGACTATGGCTCTGAAAAGCAATCTGAGGGTTTTGAAGGGGCGGGGGGTGGGAGGTTGGGGGAGCCTGGTGGTGGGTATTGTGGAGGGCACGCATTGCATGGAGCACTGGGTGTGGTGTAAAACAATGAATTCTGTTACGCTGAAAAGAAATTAAAAAAAAAATTAAAAAAATTGGTTTGGAATAGAAAAAGATTTCTTTCTTTTTTTTTGGTTTTTATTTTTTACTTATTTGTTTCTTGATTTTAATTCAATTAGCCAACAGATAGTAAGTACATCATTCGTTTCTGATGCAGTGTTCAACAATTCATCGGTTGTGTATAACACCCGATGCTCATCATATAAAAAGATTTCTAACAAACTTGGTGGCAAAAGAACACCTGTGGAAGGGTAAAGTATGGGTAGAGCATCAGGGTGATAAACAGGATGTGATGGCAACTGTGGGAACAAACCCAGAAGCTCATGGCTCAGAAGGAGCTGAGTTGTGCCAGGTAATGCTACAGGCTGCTTCTAAACCATATGACCTATGAGAAAGGATGAAAGGAAGTATGGTTACCAGGAGCAGCATGGTTCTCTGGTCACTGCAACATCGTGGGAGTCCTGGGATTTCCCTCCAGACCTTTGGTAATCAGTGATGTCAAACTTCACCCCGCCTTGATGCTTGGGACACATCCTTGTGGCTGATTCTGTTACAGATAAGTACTTCTGTTTTTCTAATAGACAGCCTCTATCTATCAGAGCATCCCCTTAATGTTGTTATCTGTCTTTATTAATTTTTAATTTTAGCTTCTCGGAGACAGAGGGAAACAGCAGATCATACAGCAAGCTTTCTCCTTTTCCCACATAAATGCATTTCTCAATGCTATATTTTTACATAAATATTTCTCATTCCTACTAATTCTGTTTTCCCTTTCTAAGATCAATTATGAAGACTGACTTTTGGAGGGTGGATCTGATTTCAGGCTAAAAGGAAAGAGGAAACGAAGACACCTTCTCTAAGGCACAGGGCTTATCCAGTGCTGAACAGATCTCCTCTGGACTAACTCTCAGATTTTACAAAAGCAATAAACGATTTAGGAATCGGACAAGCATGATGACTTTTGGTTAACGAAACTAACCTCATTTACATTGGATATTTATTTATTTTTCTATTTATTTATTTTTAAAGATTTTATTCATTCATTTGAGAGAGAGAGAGACAGAGAGAGCACAAGCAGAGGAAGTAGCAGAGGAAAAGGAAGAGGAAGAAGCAGATTGCCGGGGAAGCTGGGCGCCCGACATGGGGCTCGATCCTAGGACCTGGAGATCATGACTTGAGCTGAAGGCAGATGCCCAACCATCTGAGCTGCCCAGGTGCCCCAACTTGGATACTTATAACCCCGATTTCAGATATTTTCTGTGCCCCGCAGGCTTGTGAGGGCACATTATGACTACAGTGAGCATAGAAAAATTCAAATTTAGCCTATTTGTGTGAAAAAAAGCTATAGGAGCAGCTGTTGTCTAAAAGAGTGTAACTTCTCACTCACCATTCTTCCCACCTTCTCTTAGGAGCAGTCAGCGGTTATCTGGAGCTATGTTTCCTACATCTTACTTATCAAAGCAACTTCATTCATTTCTTTATTTTTCAAGGTTATTAAGTTTGTTGCAAGTATGGTGTGATATCCTCTCTCAAGTGAATAAGTGACTTGATCCATGGGAAAGATGATATTTAGTATATTATCTGTTATGAGATGATCTGTGACTGGTGCAGATGAGGGCATGTGTTCCTCGGTCTAGAAGGTTATTAAATGGTAGTAGCAACAACTTACTTAATTTCAGGAATGCCGAAATACGGGAGCAGTTTAAGGGTAGAGAACACCGTGCGTGTGTGTGTGCATATGTGTACATGTGTGTCTATCCACATGTGTTTGTTTTGTACATGTGTACATTTATGTTTTAGCAAGTTATTGCAATAAATGGTTATGAATTAAGTGTAAAGATTCTTGGAGATTCTGATAACACACTCTTAAAGGCAACAAGGTCTGTGATAGGTAGATGGACTGAAGAGAAATTTTGGAATAGATTAGATAGATAGATAGATAGGTAGATAGATAATGGGAAAGGAATGTGAATAAGAAAACTTTTTTTTTAAGATTTCATTTATTTATTTGAGAGGGAGAGTGAGAGAGTGAGGAGAGGACAGAGGGGGAGGGAGAGAAAGGGAGAGAATTCTAAGCACACCCCACCCTGAACATGGAGCTTCTAGTGGGGCTCCATCCTGAGATCATGACCTAAGCCAAAACCAAGAATCGGCTGCCTAAAGATAACTTTTTATTCTGAGTAATTTTCAAAGATTTGGCTATAAAATTCAGGCTACCATAAAATCCATCAGATCTGTCACTGTAAGTGTTATAGATTTCTTGCTTCACCATTGTGTTGAGTGAGGTGTAAGCTGAAAAGTTCTTTTTCTAATGAAACCAGTTCACTGTCGGTACAGAATTGGGGTGGGGGGAAGTGTGGTAATTTCTATCTCTTTAATAGAGAAGTGATCATGGAGTAACAGTTCCATGATATTTTGGAACTCAAAGTGAGTGAAAGATGACATAAAAATATGACATTTATCATATTGTTCCCACTGTATATTTAAAGTCCTGTGACTGGGGCCCGTGGGTGGCTCAGTCAAGTAAGCATCTGCCTTTACTCAGGTCATGATCCTGGGGTCCTGGGATCAAGCCCTGCATTGGGTTCCCTGCACAGTGGGGAGCCTGCTTCTCCCTCTCCCTCTGCTGCTCCCCCTGCTTATGCTCCCTCTCTCTTTCTCTCTTTCTGTCAAATAAATAAATAAAATCTTTAAAAAATGTCCAATGACAGAGAATCTAAGAAAATCTTAGATTCATGTAATGATGTAAATTTATTACAATACAATTGTCTTGACAAATATGGTGTCCCTTGGGTTTTGACCTCACTCAAGAAAAGAGAGAAAAAAAACATATATTTTATGACAGGGAGCATTATACATGAAAAGGAAGTATCTAATATAATTAAAAATAAAGATTCTAGAGGCCCATGATGGGAACACTGGGAACCAATTGGGAACATGAACTTCGGAATCCTGATTTTGCCACAGGACAGATGTTTGACCTTGAGCAAGTTATATACAAGTTTTCTAAACCTTAGTTTCTCATCTTCAGAACAGGGATACAAATACCTAATGCTGTATGTTGCAGTAAGAGTAAAGTGTCTGGCCTAGATCCTGACAAGTACTCAATAAAAGGTAGGTAATGATTGTCACCGTTCTAAACTGTGGTCTGATTCCCATCCCCTGAGAATAATGAGTCACAGCGGTTATAATGAGGAGAATGTTTCAGTTCCTTGGATACTCATAGTTATTTCTCAGATGGTTTTATGGTCTCTTGATTTTTTTTTTAAACAAAAGTAAAACAACCCAAACCACAGAAATTTATATGGTGATAAATCTTCACAATTTTGCGGTAAGATTCATTGTGGTATATGTACAATACCCGAATTCTTCACGTTTAGCTGCTTTGATTTTTACCATCAGATTCATATACCATGACAGCTGGACCCAAAACCACCACAGGGATTGTCTCAGACTCAGCATTCATGACCTTATTAAGGGTCCAGAGTCACTGGCTGTCAGCATCCGATGTAACAGCAACTATATTCGGCTGACAGATATATACCTACTAGGTCTTTGTGTTGATCAAAGCACATTCCCTGAAACAAAAGCAGTGTGTTCATAGAGAGACCAAATGTATCCTCCCTTGCTGACCAGAAAATATTCTACGTGATCCTTGTTTTAGAGTAAAAGCTAACTACAATGGAAAAATAAATGCCATAATCTCAAAACCGATGTCACAGTCAAACTTTACTTCTGACTCACACAAAGTCTTAGGAGGACATTTCCTTCCAAGCGGCTCTCCCGTGCAGCTTTCCTATAAGCAGTGATTCAAAGATCCAGAATCCTTCTGCCCAGGCCAGGCAATTCTCTAGGGCCTCAAAAACTTCCTCTGGGTTCTTCTATCCAGCCTTAAGTAAAGAGAGGAGGGAAGAAGAGAAAAAGGGAGGAGAGAAGAGAGGAAGGGAGAAGGCATAGGAAGGATCTTATGGTAATCTTAGGAAGTCAGGGAATAGCAAGGAGAACTCCCGTCCATATTGCATTGGTTAGAACAAGTTACATAGCCACATTTAACTTTAAGAGAAGATGGAAAATACAGTCATTTGTGGCAAATAAAAGTTTGGTAAACACACAAATCTTCCTTCCTTCCTCCTTTCTTTCTTTCTTTCTTTCTTTCTTTCTTTCTTCTTTCTTTTTCTTTCTCTCTCTCTCTCTCTTTCTTTCTTCCTTTCTTTCTTTCTTCTCTCTCTTTCTTTCTTTCTTTTTATTCCCTTCTTTCTTACATTCATCCCTTCTTTCTCTCTCTTTTTTTTTTTTTGACTTTGATTTTGGGTTTCAGATCATATTTTTCTAAAAAGATGACTTTGATATGTGTATGTGTGTGTGTAAAGCTGATTCAGTTCTGAGATGCATGATGAGTAAGAACTTTGACAGCTATTTAATCCCCCTTTTTTTTCATACTCCCTCCTAAGAACTTAGAGGCCTCTCATTTTTGAGAGAACTTTGGAAAGATGTAAAAATGATCTCTAAGCACGGGAAAACTATAAAAGACTCTGGTGTACACTAATGAGACAGGAAATCTTGAAAGAGAACTTAAAGAACAAGAAGAGTCCCTCAAACAGCACTGAAGTTGGAAAGGAAACGTCTCAAGATTTCTGAGCACCTGACTTACAAACGTAGACCTTAATATAAAACTCTGCCAAAGCAAGATTTCTTTCTTGTTTTCCTGTACTTGTATTTTTAAAAGATATTTTTAAAAGATTTTATTTATTTATTTGACAGACAGAGATTACAAGTAGGCAAGAGAGGCAGGCAGAGAGAGAGGGGGAAGCAATCTCCCCGCTGAGCAGAGAGCCCGATGTGGGGCTTGATCCCAAGACCCTGGGATCATGACGTGAGCCGAAAGCAGAGGCTTTAACCCACTGAGCCACCCAGGCACCCCCTTAAAAATATTTTATTTGTTTATTTGAGAGAGAGAGAGAGAGAGAGAGAGAGAAGGAGCAAGAACAGGGTTATGGGGAGAGGGAGAAGGAGACTCTGCTGAGCAGGGAGCCTGAGTCAAGGGTAAGGCTCAATTCCAGGACCCCAGGATCAGTCAAAGGCAGACGCTTAACCTGAGCCACCATGGCACCCTGTACTTATGCTTTGAATGTTGATATCCCTGCAATGAGCCTGCACTATGTGAAGGGATGACTCCTGGGACCAAAGCTGAGACCTAATCTCTTTGCATATGTCTCTGTAGGCTTTCAGAGCAAGCGGAGCACCAGGGTTAGGAGAGAACACTGAGAACATGAACACCTTTTCAAATGTCATGGCAAGGAAGATGAGCACAGAACTTGAAGAAAATACATTTAGAAATAGTCCATTTTCCACATTCCAACTTGTGATAATACTGTTATCATAGATCACACACACACACACACACACACACACACAATTCCAGGCATATGGTGTCTTTAATTTAATTATAGGTAACAACAGCATTCCACTGAGTATCCATGAGTATCTCTTATAAACTGGAGAGCTGGAACCCAATTCTACCCAAATTGTTTTTAGATTTCATCTGTGTTATGCAAAAATGAAACCTTTAAAAATATACTTTGGAGAGAATATAAGACAAAGCTTTAACCACTGACCACTCTTTCCATGGTGGACAAAATCTTTTCACTTGATAAAATGTTTCCTAAGTAGTGATTTGTAAAATTTCTCTGAAAACTTAAAAACTGATTTGTACTTATTGGCGTGTTTATTAATATATGAAGTTGTCAAGATTATGAAAGTATCAGTTGCAATTATAGAAAGGGATATAAAAATTTTTCAGAAAATAGGTATCTGGTATAATATTAGAACTTTAAAATGGCTCAATTACCTCTGCATATGAAATTGTAGTTCATATGTAAGTTAGTCGTTCATTTTTAGTATTTATAAGAGAATGATTTGAAATATATTTTGTCATTTTATGGCAACCTCCAATCTCTGCTCCTTTCAAATTTCAACGAGGAAGTAAGTCAGGGAGATGGGAAGCTTGACTTTGTGAAGTTGCAACGGGATCAGCCCCCTGTGTGGGGGGGAGCACATTTGAGACTGCTTCCTAGTGGTTGGGGAGAAGACAAATTTGTTTCAAGTGGAAACTCATCTCAGGAAAATGAACTATTTGTCTAAGAACTCAGAGACCAAAGGGGAAGTATCAAAGGCTAGCTTTCAATGCCGCGGAAAACCAGATGCTCTTGGGTAGACTGTTTACTCAAGCACTGATAACCAGGCTCTTCTCCACGTGTTAAAACAAGTTCGCAGTTTGTCCATTCATTCAGCAAACATTTACTGAGTACCTATTACTTGTCAGGCAGCATGCTAAGTGCCAGAAGCACAGAGAATGAATCAAATGCTATAAGAGCCCAAGGGTAGGGGTGGAGATGCAGGGGTTATCAAACCCATATTAAGGAGCTAGGTCTCAATACATATCTGATCTTTAAGCCAAATAATAAGGAATCCCAATCCTGACTTATCATCCTATGGTAGGGTGGTCTGGGGGAATTCCTCACAAACCTAGTTCTTTCTTGGAGCTATAAGGTATGGCAATAATGGAGCCCCCCAGCACCCCTGAATTTATAAATCAACCCCATTATAGCAGATATCTTCAATGGCTCCCTATCAAATTTGAAGTCCAAATTCAAGGGCACAGCTTTGAAGATGCTTGATGATCTAATCTTATAATAAAATAGAATTCATAACCTAGTATTAATTTCTGAAATAGTTCTTGCATTTTATGGCCTCCCTCTTTGCTTACTTTGCTTTCTTTCAATCGTAGTCGTTTACACATCAGTGACCTAGCTAATCTTTATATCTCACCTTCAATACAATTCTTCAGAAATATTTCCTAACCCTCTCCAGTCAAAATAAACCTGTCTTCCATATTTCCATGGCTAACTACTAGCTCTTACTGTCTTCTGCTTTGTGCAATAGTTGCTAACATGTCTGTTTCCATTCCCTATAACTGAGAACAAGGAAAATGTACTGATATATCTCAATACCCACCACCATACCTATGAGTAATGTTGGTGCAAGGCATCACTTCAATAAATGTACATTAATTTGAATTGCTCTCTATTTTCCTTATCCAGCTTGGATCCTAAAACTCTCCAAAAGAAACTCAAGTTCTGCCTACCAGCTAGCTACCACTTTTTTTCCTGGGGCCTCCAGACCCTCTCTACTTTGATCCTTCATACTCTTTTTCTTTCTCTGTCCATCTACCAACACCAAGATCAAGATCAACACCTCTTATTACAGAGATTCCACCAACCCACCTCTTTCCTTTATACTCTTTACTCAAGCCCAGGGGTCACAAATTCAAATGCCCATAAGCACAAGACAATGCAAGAATCCAACTGGTATAAAATAAGAAACAGATGGACCCAACTGAAGACAATAGGTCCACATAAAGGCAAGAAGGTTACTATTTTTCTAATTGCCAGATAATTAATATTGTGTATCTTATAATATAGTGTATCTTATATTAATATATTAATAATTAATAATAATATTGTGTATCTTATAATATACCACCTTAACACAAGGCAACACTCCCTTCCTCACTAAATTCTACTCTCTGTACCTTTGCAATTTTTTTTTCTCCACCTGAAGTGCCTCTGTCTTTATCTATCTTTAAAGACATGGAGCTAATATTATTTCCTCCCTTGAATCTTCTCTGATCCCTCCAGGTAGAATTTACAGGGTTTTTTTTTTTCCTTACCATCCTTCTCATGATACCTTTTTAACAGCACATGTCTACCATTTGTCAGAGCCACACCTCACACCAGTCCTATTAGCACACATTGGTTCTTTCTTACATCTTCATCCCCTACCTCCCTCAGCACTGTGCCGGACATGGACACACAAAGATATCCTGTCCATACCATTGAATGAAACCCTGACTTTTGTGTCATCCTTCTCCTGAACAGTAACAACTGGGTTCTTGACTTTAAATTCTATAAGGCAGGTTTCTGAAAAGCACTACACCCAAACGAAGGACAGGAAAATCTGTTTCAGATGATGAGGTCATGGTCCTTGTCTCAACTAGAAGACTGGTAGCAACATCAAGGTCAAAGCCTTATCTCTGACAACATAAGACCCACACAGATTTAGTTGCCTTAGACTTGGCCACCATTACTGATGTGTTTACACAATACTTCACACTCTCCAAGAGAACAGAGAGGCACTCTAATTGATGAAGACACTCTTGATATTGAATTTATTTATAGTTTTTGGAGGGGAGAGAGAGGCAGTTTGGTGAGTGTGCTGTTAAAACTCTAGGAACTTGGCAGCGACCCGTGCACAGGAATTCCCCCTGCTTTGCATTTTACCACTGCTGTGATTTGTAGACATCACTATTTAATGAACCACACAGCTGTGCAAGAAGAGCAGGAGGTGGGGTTTGGCAGTGAAGGGTCAGCGAGAAATCTGGCAATCATGTCCTCTGGAATTTCCCTAACTCCGTCAAGCCGCCCTTCCTTCCTTTGTCCTCCTCCAGCTCAACCTTCAGTCACTCTCCAAAATGATCATTTTAATTACACAAATAACCAAGCAGAAAAATTGCGGTGTAAGTCTTGCCCTTTAACTCAACTGGAGCAAGTATATTTTTGTAAGTCCAGGAACTAGAGTGGCCAAAACTGCAAGATAAAATAAGAAATGATCCAGATCTTCAGCTAAAATTGTAATGGAAACATTTAGGGAAGCGAAAAAAGAAATCTCTTTGGATAATATTATAAATTATTTCTTTTAATTAAATTAGCCCTGCCCTTTCCCATTTTAGCTGCAAACAGAAGTTTCCAAAGCAGCAATCTGAAAGGTGAGAAAATTGTGGTGTCCTATGAAGCTGAGTTTTGTAGTAAGGTTCAAATCCTAGTGCAGTAACTTATATACCTTGAGAAACAGACAAGTTAATGTGGCCTCTTTGAGCTATGTTTTCCTCCTCTATGATATGGGGGTAATAGGATATATCCACTGGGGATGTTAGGAGGGTTAACCTGAGGAAGTATATCTACAAGGTCTGACACCTCGGGACACTCAGTGTGGTTTCTTTTTACCTTTCCTCCTTTATCCCATTGCCCCAACACATCCATACACCTCCACGACTTAATAGTAGCACATAGGTCCAGTGAAAAATAGACTTCTTTTTAAGACATAATAAATTCAAGTAAGTAGTTGATATCTGAGATATCTTCCTAAGTAAATGATATGATAATGATGTCTTTATTTCAATAATTCAAAGCATTTATCAATACATACACTTATTCATTTCCAAAGCATACCTATAAAGTATAAGTTCACAAGTATCCATCCTATGGATAGAGAAAACAGGAACAAGGGTTAAGTTGTATGACCCAAATCCTTAAAGGAGAACTATAATCCTTGACTTCTATCATCCCTTATGGTAACTTTCCCCATATTATCTAAAAGAATCCTCCTCAGAGTTATAAATCAAAGATAAGACTGATAATTCAATAATTTAAGAAATTCTTACTAAAGACATCACAAATTTAAAAAGCAACTGTGATTCTTACAGAAAGGAAAAACAAACCAATGTTCTATTCACTATATTTCATTGAGAATAAATAACATAAAGCACTACTAAGTAAGGATGAATTTAAAACACAGACAAGTTAATCTTTTAACACTATACTTCAGCTTTAGATTTTATAACCATAATAGAAAAAAGAAAAATAATACGACAAAGGAACAATGAAAGGGTTAGACATAAATGTAATCTTCATGTTAGCCAGAGGCTTGTGAAATAAAGCTATAAGTCAAAGATTCAACTCTTTTGTGGGGAATAAAGGCCATTTAGATTAGAAGTTGGAAAACATCACAGTTTGTTCCCCACACTCCTGCATGTTCTCCCTTTTGTAATCTGTTTATCTGTGATCAACAAACATGCTCTAAGGTTCTGCTGTACATCAGGCACTTCCAGCCACTTTGGCAGAGCGTACCTCAGCAAGCCTATGTCTTTTGAGTTTTTCCTCAGAGGTTAGATGTATTCAGGCCAGAGAAGAAATTAAGCAACCAAACCAAATGGTTTTTATATGCCCTTGGTCAGAGTGTGGATTTTGGCATCAAATTTACAAGTGACAGAACTGAAAAACAGATTCTGGCTAATGAGTGAAAGAGGAAACCAAAAGATAGATAGTGGTTTCTTTTAGATCTTTGTTCACAAAACAACAAGTTGGTGTTGGTAACCGTAAATGAATATATTTCTCATAACTACGAACACTGACAGAGAAATTATTTGCCCAAACTGGTTAAATAGTTAAAGATAGTGCATACAGTTATTGGAGTTCAATGTCAGTAAATCATTTTCTTATATTGTACCTATTGTCAAGGCTGTTTTCAAAGATTATTAATCTACTGATCAAGATCATGAAGTCAGTTTAGAGGGCTAATGCCAACTTAAGAAAAGAGAGGGAGAGAATGAGCAATTATGTAAGTACTAGAGATGACTTTGGAATGGGATAAATCACAAGGGAATAATTGGAATATATCAGATTCCCTTGCACATAGTATGGGTAAGTATCATTTTATGAAAATTTGTGGCTCAACTTATAGATGATTATGTGTGCACAGTACACATAAGCTATATAAACAGCATACTTTTATTATGACTAGTGACCAAAGATATTGAAACACTATTCTACAAAATAGTTAAGATAAATCTTAAAATTTATATTTTTTCTTTCTTTTCTTTAAGATGTTATTTTTAAGTAATCACAACACCCAACATGGGGCTTGAACTTACAACCCCAAGATCAAGAGTCTCATGCTCTACCGACTAAGCCAGCCAGGTACCCTTAAGATCTGTTTTTAATTAACAGTAAGTTTCTACTTACATATGTATAGCAAAAAATTTTAAGTATATAATGGGTTGTAAGTTCATTTTACTTACTTTAGTTTTTTTTAATTGAGATGTAATTTATATAAAACAAAATATTAAATTCAGCTGTACAACATAATGATTTGATACTTGTATAGATTATAAAATGATCACCACAACAGATATCCTTTACATTTATCATATATAGTTATTGAATTTTTGCCTTGATGAGAACTTTTAAGATTTCCTCCCTTAGCAAATTTCAAATATGAAATACAGTACTATTAAGTATAATCACCAAGCTATTCAATGTATCTCCACGATATATTTATTTTATAACTAGTAGTTTGTGCCTTTTGCCTCTTTTCACTCATTTTGCTTACCTTTCCCCACCTACCACTGGTAACCACAGATCTATTCTCTGTATCTATGAGTCCTGCTATTTTAATTTTCTTCCTTTTTAAAAATATTCTTACAGAAGTATTTCTCTTTCTCTGTCTGACTTATTTCACTTAACAAAAGGCCCTCAAAGCCCAGCCATGTTGTCACAAATGTCAAGATTTCATTCTTTTTTAATGACTGAATAATATTCAATTGTATATATTTATACCACATCTTCTTTACCCATTCATCCATTGATGAATACAGGTAGTCTCCATATCTTGGTTATTATAAATAATGTTGCAATGAACATAGGCGTGCATAAATCTTTTCAAGTTAATGTTTTCCTGTTGTTCAGATAAATACCCAGAAGTGAATTGCTGGATTCTATTCTAGTTCTATTTTTAGTTTTTTGAGGAAACTTCATACTGTTTTCCATAGTGGCTGTATCAATTACATCCCCACCAACAGTGCACAGGTGTTCCCTTTTCTCCACATCCTCAACAATACTTGTTATTTCTTGTCTTTTCGATCGTAGCCATTCTAATAGCTATGAGGTGATATGGCATTGTCGTTTTTATTTGCATTTCTGATATTTAAGTTACAATGCTTATAATGTGAGTATTAATATTTATAATATTATGATATATTATTTAATACTAATATTATATAGTATTTAATATAAACATTAATATTAATAATAATATTTTAATATTATTAATATTTATGATAATATGATCATCTTATTTTAAAAGTAATAATTTTCTGGGAAAATGATCTAAATTTTAAGTTAGTGGCATTCTGCTTAATAAGGTTTCACTATGAAATACCTAAAAGCAAAAATTTTAATGTACTATCATCATAAGCATATCCATACCTTCTGAGAGAGCAAACCTATGCCTGGAGTTATTTCCAAAGGAAAAACTTTGAGACAAAGAAAACATATGAATGTACACAGATTATGACTATTATTAATTATCACAAAAAATATAACTCATCTAAAATTCAGCACGAAAGACTATATTTTTTTCATTATCTACCAGGAAATCTACATGTTATAGTATTATATGCAGTCACTAAAAGGATCACTCTGGCAAATTCAGAAAAGTATGTATATGATACATTTATCTGTGCTGTAATTATAGCTATTCAAATATTATGCAAGCATCTAAGCTAAATATTGGAAGAAAACATGAAACATGAAACAACGTGAGATCTAAGCTAAATATTGGAAGGAAACATGAAAATAGAAATGTTAAAATTGCTGGAGTCCTAAACTAACAGATTTTTTAAAAAAATCTGTTTTTAGACAATGTTATCATAAAACCGTGCTATTAAAAATTTTGAGGCACTTGGGTGGCATGTTCAGTTGAGTGTCTGACTCTGGTTTTGACTTGGGTGGTGATCTCAGGGTCATGGAATCAAGGCCTGTGCTGGGTTCAGTGTTAGCAAGAGTTGCCTTGGGATTCTCTCTCCCTCTCCCTCTGTTCCTCTTGCTCATGCTCCCTCCCCCCTCTCTAAAATAAATAAATCTTTGAAGAAAGTTATCATAACTTAGTTGGTTCTAAAATATAACCAAGGTTGACAACAATTATCAGCAAGTTTGAAATTCTTTACACATTGCTAAAATCTTATGAAAGTGAGCTAGTAAGAGTGTTTTCAAGGTAATCTAATGAAGCAAAATGAGGCAAGACCTATTATATGCAGTCGAGGGTCTTGTCGTGTGTGTGACCTTCTGCAAGCTGTGAAGCATTGCTCCTCCTGGGTTTGGGGGGCCTGTTTGGGTTTTCCACGAGGCAGCAGGATTCTGGAGTCAGAACCACTCCGCTTTCAGCAATATTTCAAGCCCTCTCTGTGGACCTACCTTATCTATTAAACACAGCTGCTGATAACCTGTGTTCCTTGGTCTTTGAGAGTTTTACCTTTTGCCTGGCTGATAGTAGGATCTAGGTAATTCTGGGTCTGATTTATCGGTGTTAGACGGAGAAGTACACCAGCATCAGATGTATAGTTTGACGTGTCACAAGATGCCGAGAGCCCACAGGCAGAAGATAGGAAGAGTCTCTAGGGCAAACCTAAAAATAAGGACTAAGGTCATAGTGGTAAGCCGATCTATTTTCCTGCCAAAATAATGCTTGCTCTAGTTGTCATCCTGTGTGCTAAATTATTTGGATCAGGGCATGGTAATGCTGAAACTAGGGAATGACTGGGAAATATTACAATGTTCTATAGATTTTCTCCATATTTAAAAAGCTTATTTGAGAGCAAGGTGAGAAAATCCATGTCTTAGTAGACATGTTTAGAGAATATGGAATTAATAAATTCTTCAGTTTTGATTTTTTTCTCTTTCTTTTTCTTTCTTTCTTTCTTTCTTTTTTTTTTTTGAGGTGGGGGCAGAGAGAGAGAATGGAGCCTGATGTGGGGCTCAATTTCACCACCTTGAGATCATGACCTGAGCTGAAATCAAGAGTCAAATGCTTGACCGACTGAGCCACCTAGGTGCTCCAAGAAATTCTTTAGTTTGCAAGCCAGGTCAATGTTGGCCTTTTTTTCAGATGTTCTAGGCTCTGAAGTTCCACAACTACTGTTAAAGGACTGCTGGCATTGAGTTCATCCAAAGCAAACTAGTATTTCTCCCCTTGTGTAAACAATGTAAAGTGGCAGATGATCTCCTTCCAGGTCTATACCAGTGTTCCTCTCTATGTTTTGGCATGTTAAAAAAAGTTCTTTCACACACCTGGAGAATACACTGTACTCCTAGAAGGATTTTCCTTAACAGAGAGTCTGGAAAACAATAGGTTCCTTGTCAATTTTCCAGATATAAAATTATGTATTATATTAAACCTTTTTTTTTAATTGAACTCTACACACTCTCTAGCCCACTGGAGGTTTTGATTTAACTCAAGGGTGGGAGGCATGACCTCTCCAGGTGAGAATGGCAGCAGCTTTATGCTAAGGTTCAACATCAGGTATAGTAATAACATCTGTTAAGCAACACCAAACATAACTAAGAATAAAAGGTGCTGAAATATATTTTATAAAGATATGGCAAAAGTGTCTATGAGATCAACAATCACTTGCTCTATAAGAATGACTTTCAAGAGTATATAAACGTTGAAATATTTCATATCACTGAAATATGCTGGGCACTTAAATGTTTGATCTTTCAGTTTATATGGAGCTGTTGTGTAGAAGGGGTGTGTCTGAGAATTAATAAATTTGTTTAACCCCAGATGCATATTAGAATGATCTGGGAAGCTGTAAAATATCTATCTAAATAATAGATAGATAGATAGATACATACATACATACATACATACTTATTACATATCTGGTACACAGGTTCCAGATTCATTAAATCAGAATCTGGAGAGGTTGGGTAAAGATTTCAGGATTTTTCACAAACTCCCCAGGCAATTCTAAGGTGTAACTGGATTGGACCCTCCTGGGTTAATAGATTGCAGAATGTTAGAGGGAAAGAGTCCTTGGATAATCTTGTCCAATGCTTGTTGCTCTGTGATTATTTCTCCACTTCCATGAAGAAAAGCAGTTCAACTTGTTTCATTGAAGGTGTCTCTGTTTCCCAGTAAAATTTTATTTGGGGGAAAGAAAAGTTCTTTTTAAGACCAACTAACCTCTCCTTGCCTCAATCAGGACATGAGACCCCAGGGAAGGGAACATACTCAAGGATGCCATGTTCTAGATAAGAGCTAATCCTTTGTTTCTTTATTTCTAGGGCATAGGGTTTTCCTACTCCCCAGTAGTGCCTTGCTATTATTACTCCTCCTCTTCAATAGAAATAAATAGGCATTCACACACCCAACTACCTAGTAATGATGATACCACTCTTATGGTATTGATATTTCTGTTACAAATTAGGATGCTACCATATGGAATACTTTTATGGAATGATTTATTATTTGATGTAAAGTGCTCATTCCGAGACATATATGCTGCATACTAATGCAGCATAACTTTAACACTTCCTGAGATAGGTGATTTATATCTGTTTGATTTCCTGGCCCTCTCTCTTTTGTCTCAAAGTCTTAAAAATGTCAACCTACAGGATGGGAGAAGATATTTGCAAGTCCAAGATCTGATAAAGGATTAGTATCCAAAATATATAAAGAACTTATAACACTCAACACCCCCAAAACAATCCAATTATAAAATGGGCAGAAGACATAAATAGACATTTTTCCAAAAAAGACACATAGAGGCCAACAGACACATGTGAAGATGCTCAGCATCACTCATTGTCAGGGAAATACAAATCAAAACCACAATGAGATACCACCTCATACCTGTCAGAATTAAAATCAATAATACAAGAAATAACAGGTGTTGCAGAGGATGTGGAGAAAGGGGAACCCTCCTGGATTGTTGGTAAGAATGCAAACTGGTGAAGCCACTATGGAAAACAATATGGAGGTTTCTCAAAAAGTTAAAAATAAAACTACCCTATGATCCAACAATTGTACTATTAGTTATTTACCCAAAGAATACAAAAATACTAATTCAAAGGGATACATGTACCCCAATGTTTAAAACAGCATTATCTACACTAGCCAAATTATGGGAAGAGCCCAAATGTCCATCAGCTCTTGAATGGATGGAGAAGACATGGTGTGTATGTGTTTCCGTATATATATATATATATCTAGATATAGCATGCAAATGAGCATGATAGGGAGAAAGAAAGAGAGACCAAACCAAAAAAACAGACTCTTAGCTATAGCTGAGAACAAACTGATGGTTACCAGAGGGGAGGTGGTGGTGGGGGGGGATGGGTAAACAGGTGATGGGGATTAAGGAGGGCTCTTGTTACATACAAGCACTGGGTGTTGTATGGAAATGTTGAATTGTACACCCGACACTAATATTGCACTGTATGTTAACTAACTGGAATTTTTTTTTAATATTTTGTTTATTTATTTGACAGACAAAGATCACAAGTAGGCAGAGAAGCAGGCAGAGAGAGGAGGAAGCAGGCTCCCTGCTGAGCAGAGAACCCGACGCGGGGCTCGATCCCAGGACCCTGAGATCATGACCTGAGCTGAAGGCAGAGGCTTTAAACCACTGAGCCACCCAGGTGCCCCAACTAACTGGAATTTAAATTTTAAAAATGGTATTTTGTAATTTTTCTAAGTGCCAACAACATACTGAACTTTAAGGAGGCAAAATACAATAATAGAGCCAGAAGTACAAAAATTTATGTACAGTACAAAGTGACGCATGTTACGCATTCAATCAAGACATATTTATTGAGTGATTCTTCTATGCTAAGCACTATGCTAGGTCCTGAGGAAATGGAGCTCTGGACAAAAGAGACCTGTCTCTCCTTCAACTTAGAGCCTAGTGAGGGAAACAGACAACAGGGAGACACAGTAATTGCTCTCCTAGAACTCTGACAAGTGCATGAAGAAAAGAAGACAGGACATAGTGAAAGCATGCATTAGAGGGGCCCGAGCCTCATGTCAAGGTGTTTCCCTGAGAGTGACAATTAGACCGAGATCTGAATGGTGGGTAGATGTTATCTAAGTACTGGGCTGTCTAGAAAGCTGAAGAAACTACTTTATAAGCTGTGAATGGCTTCACAAGGGAAGTGATGGGAACTAAGCTTGAAATGTTAATTCAATATCGCCATGTAGAGAACCAGAAAAAGAGCTCTCAGGGAACAAAAATAGCATGAGCCAAAATGACCTCGCTCCTTAACCTCTGAAGTCAGAGCAAGACAGAAATGCCCACACATGCATGCACACATATAGCCACACATATACACACTCCAGCATACTGACCACTTTGCCACCACCAAGGCTCTTCTTCCTTTCACTCTATTGCACAAGACTAGCCTAATGTGTAAGTAAAAATCTGGTTGGAAAGTGGACAGAAGATATGTGTGCCTTTGCTGTCCAAATAGGAAACCAGAGAAATGGTCTCCAGGATAGGTAACAACAAAGAACCTTTAATTCACACTAAAGTGTAAGTGGCTGCTATCAGGTTTTCTCCAGTGAGAAAATTTTTGTTAGAGATTTTGAGGGTATCTCATTAATTGTGGTCCCTCCATTAGAGGCCGAGATGAGGTTGCACAAAATGTGCTGGAAACTTGCGTTCCGGCCTTAGTTCTCCTAACAACTGACTTGTGAAACTGGATAAATCATGACCACTTTCTGAGCCTCCATTTCTTTCTGTTTTGAGAAAAAAATACAAGTGACAGAACTCTAAATCTTCTTGTGGATGATTGACGACTGCGTGACAAAAATATGGAGCACTGGTACACTTCCTGTCTCTTCTCTGCATTAGAATTTAAGGACCTGGATTCTGAAAACTACTTTTATTTAAACCCCTAAACATTCCTCCTACATTTCCTTTCAATCCCACCATAAACTTCTCAGACTAGTGACCACCTGCCTATTCTTTCCCTGTTCATATAGGCAGACCTCTGTATTGGGACCCCTGAAAACGGCAACAATGAAAGTTGTTTATGGATATAAGGTAGGATTTGGAGTCAGCCCTCGTTCCGGTTCTGACTGCACCACTCACCAACTGGCTGGGAGGAACTTATTTAACCTCAACCATGAAGTGTTTCTCATCTGCAAAATAGAAGTGACAAGGGACCTATGTGTAGATTTCAAGAGGATGGATGTGAAAATACATATGGGGTACTGAGCATAATTCCTGGCACATACTGCCCGAGTTAGTCTCAATACCTATTGTTAATGATGTGATTTATTAATTTTCTACTATTCTTTATACATGCATGATTTCTAGTACTGTCAATAACGCTTTGAGACAAATTATTCAGTGCACACTTTACAGAAGAGAAAAAGGAATGGGACAAAAGTTTATTAAGTTTCCCAAGATCACATTTCCAAGGACAGAGCTAAGACTCAATTTCAAGTTTGTGCTTTTTTGCTCCACTCAATCCTGATTCTTTAGTCAAAAACAGTACAGCAGTCATGGCAACTCTCAGCAAGGCTCTACCTCAGTCTTCTCTTTTGGCTCTTTCCCTGTGGCATTTACCCTGCTCATTATACCCTTGGCAGGGCTTATGTTGGTTGCCTTGGGACCAGGCAGGGGAGAAAGCTTTGTGGAATGCATTGTGGAGTCCTACTTATCTTCTGAATGAGTAAAGAATGTGAGGCCCTAGGGAAGAGGCGACTTACCAATCACATCTCCCCTTCAACAAGTCAAGAAACAATGGAGAGATAATCTATGACAGCAAGGAAAAAGCTCCCTAATGCTCTAAAGTCCCAAAGAGGCCCCTGGAGGGTTTCAAATCTGAATCATTTTGGCTGAGAAGGAAGTTAGTTTCAAAATGAACTTTCAGAAAGTTGAGATTCATTGTCAATAAATCTTCCCCACAGTTTCTGTCTGATGTTTCACATCCAGTTAAAACCTTTAATTCCCCCAGGAAAACTACTAAAACAACTAGATGCCCTTTGGAAGCTTGGTAATCAACACACTTAGGCAGCTCCAGAACCAGGGAGTGCCTAAAGCCAATTCATCAGGTCTGCCTAACCTACCAGCATAGGTCCACCAGCGCTAATTTGAGGCAAGTTCTTTGGAAAACCTTATACTATTAACGATTTTCAAGGGCTCATAAAACAGTGTACTCATACTCAGGAATTTCAAACCTGCAGAAGAGTTACCCACTTATCCAACTTATGAAGAGTAAATGGTGCATTTATGTTGATCTGCATGGAAAAGAATATAGAGACAATGAGCAAACCATCCAAGGTCACTTGACCAGAAAATGACAGAAAGAGGATTGGTCTCATACTGGCAAGTTCAAGTCTAGGCTTCTTTCCATTGGGCTTTGTGAACTTGTGATTTTTATTTTCCATTTTCATTCTCTATAGAAGTAAATATTATCCCCAAAAAAATACTGTTTCACATTCCCTGCTCAGCTTAAACATTATATAAATCCTCACATTACTATAAGTCAATTATCATCCTCCTCTGTCCAGCTTCCTGAAAGATAATTTCCCATAATCAGTTGGGCTTTCCCATGATCTCTCACTCGTAGCAGGTATGCCTCACTTAAATTTCTGTTTTATATCTTTCTTTAACTGTGAGTTTTAGAAATACCAGGAGAGGAATTTTCATAGTCTTCACAACCTCACAGAAATAGACACATTCTTAATTCCCTTTTGCCACATGTAACTCTTTAGGATCAATTATTGGAGTTGTCGCCCTGCTATACAAAGGCTTTCTTGAGGGGCATCTGGGTGACTCAGTCACTTAAGCATTTGCCTTCGGTTCAGGTCATGATCCTAGTTTTCTGGAATCCAGCCTCTCCACTGGCTCCCTGCTCAGCCGGCAGTCTGCTTCTCCTTCTGCCCCTCCCCTGCTTTTACCCTCTCCTCTCTTTCTCAAATAAATAAATAAAATCTTAAAAACAAAAACAAAAACAAAAAACAAAGGCTTTCTGGAAGGCCAATACAATAATATGCACAATGATAATAATAACAATAACACTTACTGAGACCAACTCTGTGCTAGACCCTATAAATAGTTTCATATACATTTGCTCATTTAATCTTCACATCATATGAAACAGGTAAAATTTACTTTCTCCTTTTTACAGTTGAGGAAACTGAGTCCTGGAGATGTGTAAAAACTGACTCCAAGCAGCTGAAGAGAACAAGTAATTTTAAAGTAATCTCTAGAGCCTTTGTTATTCAATCTCTTTTATCATAAACCATGAAAGGATAATAGCCTCAAACTTTATTTTCCTATTATATGTAAACACATGATATGCTATTACATGTAAAACCTATATATAGGTCCATCTCTAGTTTCAAAGTCTCATTCTCTTTTTAGAAAAGTTGGATACCAATCTTAACTACCCTTTATGAAATCACAAATCACAGATTCTTTGGTTTGGGTGGACTTTGATAATCTGCCTAACTGCATTCATTAATTCCGTGCTGTATTAACTGTCAAAAAGATTTGGAAATATTAATATGACCCAAGGCTTTTTATGTTCCTAGAATGGTATATGGTGATTATCACCATACCATAATCATTCCTAAAACCATCCGTGGAGTATTTAAAGGGGGTAAGAGAGCTTGCTATCTTAACTTCAAGAAGTAGAGAAGTCAGTGCTGCCAGATGACCCTGTTTGTAGCTCTCTGTGTATCAAGACTTTTCATTCAAGTATATCAATGTTAAGATGAAAATGGAAGGCTCACCTTGAGGCATAAAACATGTCTTTGTCACAACTACCGTATTGGCTGCCCAGTCAATAATTCTCATGAATATTTGATACTGAATGGGGATACAACACTCAAGCCATGATACCTATCTATCTACCAACCCTATGCTGGAGTTCCTGCATTTGGAACTAGGAAATCGCCATGCTACTTATTGGTCTTTATTTATTTAATGGGACTTCCATTTCTCATCTGTAATTTTGAGGTAATAATAATGCTTAAACAGCAGTGATGTAGCGATAGCCAAATGAGACAGTACAGGGAGTACCATACACCGTGCCTGAGTCGGAGTAAGGTGTGCAATAAATGCATATTGAAACAGAATCTGTGAATGATAGCACCACTCTTTTATAACGTCCATATTACCCTAGTCAGAAAACCGTTGCTGCTAGTGTTTCAGATCACCAGAGGGTTGTTTCAACTGCTGCCGGTTAACAACCTCAATTAGAAAAACCAAAGGATCCTCAACCAAAAGGAGCCTCTGGGCAAGCATTTAACCTCATATTCTTGCACAACCTTTTGATCTACTTTTTATCAAGGCTCACTCCAGACACTTCACGTGTCCATGAAGATTAAGCAACTAAGGCTTCTAAAAGATACAAGGGGATTTATCCACGCTGTACTGCAGTCAGACACGTGGTTCCTAGTCACAAAACAGCATCACAACACAAAACTTCTCTTTCTAGGGCAAGACTGGGATGACTTAAATAAATTCCTTTAGTAGCTAGTTGGTAAAAAAATGTGTAAAGTATCACAATTCAAGCTTAATTAACTACTTAGCTTTAAAATTTCAAATATGAGGATTCATTTATTTTTCTCTTTTATTTCAGGTCAAAAAAAAGAAGATTAAAATTCTCTATATAATAAACAAAGGTGGCTTTCAACAAACCAATGCTGCTATGTACAAACCTATGTTAGAATACAGATTTATAGTTTTGCAAACTCTAGAATTTTTTAATATATATTAATAATGCCATTTTTTTTTTTTACTCAGAGATATCAAATTTATGTTGATGAATTATAACTAAGTCTTATTTCCCTATCATTTAGTCATTCTGGATTTTTCACATCATTTCTGTAGACAAAACAATGGACAACTAGATGATTAATTTGTAGTATTTGGATCCAAACTCTGTGTTTTAGAATCATTGAAATGTAATCACCAGCTTCCTTTCCTACTCCAACACAAAATAAGAAGGCTATGTTACAACTTTGAATTCAGGTTTCTTTTTTATTATTCAAATGTCACATGCATAAAGTTAATAAAAATAAGTTCTTTTCCAAACACCAAATAGCAGCTGGTACATGGGGACTTCACAAAAGAGCAATGACTTTGAATCAAGAGAACTGAGTGAGCTCAAGCCACTTATTGGTCTTGGGACCCGAGGCAGATTTTCATGTCTCACGTGCCTTAGTGTCTTCATCATGAAGGTAAGGTTATTAAGAGGAAATTGAGAGGGTTGCTGTGAGTGTTAAAATGAGGCAGTGAGGGTGGAACTCTTGGAACAAAGGAGGAGCTTACTGTTTTTGTTTTTGTTTTTGTTTTTGTTTTTTTCAGAAAGAAAGAATTGATGAGTTAAAAAACAAAAGGGAAAAATGGTCTTTCCAGTCAGACTGTAAGTTCAATGAAGGCAGGAACCTTGGCCATTTTATCATTGTGTATGTAAGACTTAACCGTAGTCCACATCTGGGTCAATAACAGTTAAATTGAATAATCCAATAATGGTTAAATTGAATCTGCTTGTATTAATGTCTGTTATTCCTTTTATTCTTTTTCATTTGTCAAGACAAGTATCGTAGATACTATTTTTCTTATTATCCACTGTCATTTCCACAATACTGTAGCCCTGTATCTACAATAGAACATGATATCAAGTATTCAATATTTAACAAAAAATTACCACAAGCAGCAACTTAAATGTCACTTGATTTAAGTAAAATCAATAGACATTTGCTTATAATGGGCTGAACATGTGAGTGGTAGAGATGTAATAATAAAAAATATTTGTATAATCTACTATATGCAGATAGTTCTGTTCTAAGAACTTCACATGTGTCAGTGTATTTAATCTTCATAGTATGGTAGATCCTATTATTAGCCTATTTTTACAGATGGGGAATGTGAAGGAATAATATACAGATGGTTTCATGGCCAATTAAAAAGTAAAGCTGAACTGAACTCGGGCACTCTGCCTTTAGGAAAGTGTCGTTAACTACTTTCTGCACCCATTCTATGAGGTGTAACCCAGAGCTTCATCTTAAATGAAGGAATGACTGCCACTTCTAATGGAACAAAATGAAGAAAAGTAAAACATAAAGAAGAAAGGAGGGAAGAACTGATCATTGAAGCTCAAAGATATTTTGATGTAAACTTCTAAAAATTATTTGCCTGTATAAACAGGCTAAGGAAGAAAAAAACATATAACCATTGCAAGTGATATAGAAAAAGCATTTGACAATATCCAGTGTTCATAAAAGAGACCAGGAATAGAAGAGAACTTCCTCAGCTCAATCAAGAATATCTACAAGAAAGGAGCACCTGGGGGCGCCTGGGTGGCTCAGTGGGTTAAGCCTCTGCCTTCAGCTCAGGTCATGATCCCAGGGTCCTGGGATCGAGTCCCGCATCGGGCTCTCTGCTCAGCAGGGAGCCTACTTCCTCCTCTCTCTCTGCCTGCCTCTCTGCCTATTTGTGATCTGTCAAATAAATAAATAAAATCTTAAAAAAAAAAAAAAAAAAAAAGAAAGGAGCACCTGGGTGGCTCCGTTGGTTAAGCATCCAACTTTAGATCTCAGCCCAGGTCTTGATCTCAGGGTTGTGAGTTCAAGCTCCACACTGGGTTTCACACCCAGCATGGAGTCTACTTGGAAAAAAAAAAAAAAAATCTGTAAGTAAAAAAAAAAAAAAAAAAATACAGCTAACAGCATATGTAATAGAAAGAAACTGGATGCTTTCTAAGATTGAGAATGAGACAAGAATATTCTTTCTCACCAGTTCTTTTCAAAATTGTACTGGTGGAGTAAGATAAGAAAAGCATATCAAATGTATACAAATAGGGAAGAAACAAATAAAACTGCCTTCATTTACTGGTGACATAGTTATTTATTTATAAAATTCCCAAGAGCTTATATAAATCTCCTGAACTAAAAAGTTAATGTATCAGACTCACGAAATATGAGCTTACTGTATAAAAGTTGTTTTTCCATATACCAGAAATAAAGAATTAGAAATTAAAAACAAAAATAAAAACATGTATACTAGCACCAAAAAGAATATATTTGCACCAAAAGAGAAATATTTGCAATTCCTTTGCCTATCTTTGTGTTTTCTTTTTATTTACATCTTGTCTTCTTTCCTTCCTTCCTCTTCATCTCCACACTCACTTTTCAATGTAGGTTACACCACATTTCAAAAGGAACATGACATATTTACAAAGCAGGAGACTACAGATAGGCAATGGTCTTGGTGAAAAAAATGGAGCCCTTCCTCATTCTGTACAGGAAAATGAATTCAATGTTGTTCTAAAATGAAAGCCAGAAAAGTATATAAATGATATATACTTGCATCTTCTTTCTGAATTTAAGAGGGAGAAGAGATTCTATGAAAAATGAAACAATGGGAGAAAAAGAGTATGACTAAGACAGAGTCACTGAATCAGAAAAAAATCTAGATTTGCATAAGACAAAGACACTGAGGGGTAAAGGGCAGAATCTACTCAGAGTTAGGAGGGGCTGACCTGCTACCAATGTCAAACTCATCATCTCCATCTCCTTCAGGCAAACCTAGTACAGATTAGATTACTGGCACACCAGCCTTTAGCAAGTGTATTAGAACCAATTTAATATGGTCTTGAGATCAGCACAAAAGAGTGATGCTCTATAGACGGAGTTCCAAAAGTTTCAAAAAATTATAGGAAAGAAAACACCTGAATTTCCCCTCCTCTTCAAAACAAAGAAGAAAAAAAAAATCATTATTTTCAGCCACCCATTACCTACAAACTCTGACTTACAGCCCCATCTCAGGCATCCACTTGCATGCCTTCCTTGATAAAGTAACAGAAATACCCAAGATAACCTCTCTTTGGATGTGAGAAGTTAATAAAGGCCATAAATAGAAACAAATCAAGTGCTATATAAAGCATATGTATTTTATTATTCAACTAATTCTTCAAATTACTTGAAATAATCCATTACAGATTTGTTACTCTTTCACACATTTACATTTTTCAGAAAAATTTTGGATTTTGAGGAGAGGATATCCAAGGAAATGCTTTCCTTGGAATATACATTAATTAAAACCAAGAAAGATGATAATAAAGGGTAACAATTTTTTTGTATGAATTGAGCTTACCAAAATACCTGAAACATGATTGTTTATTTGGGGAATGATAATACCTAAATGCAAATACAGTTTTGCTTTAGTAACCAAAACATTATAAAGCACGGAATACCATGTATGCCAAAAAAAAGTGTCACTGAATAAAATTTGAATAGGGACAAGCATTTGAACTTGTGCTAATGAAAAGGTAAGAGAATTTTCATAGTGGTAAAGAGCTTGTCTTGGGCATGACGATCTACCTGAATGCTTCTAGCTGTGGTGTTCTACATTTGTATTAGTCACTCAACTGAAAAAATAAATAAATAAATAGCCAGTCTGTATATAGAGTAAATAGTAATAGACAACCAAAGGACAATAGCAGAAAAACAAAAGAACATCTGGTGCTGTAGGCAACAGAGGGAAGTAATATAGTCTCAAGACTCTTTGGACGGGAAGGTCGCTTTCCTTTTACAGATGAGAACCCGGAAGTTTAAACCGGGCAATGAATCACTTACAGCAGTGGTTCTTGATTAGAGGTGATTTTTGTCCCCCAAGGAATATTTGGAAATGCTTGGTGACATTTTTGGTTGTTAAAGCACTTGAGGAATAGGCAAATGATTGGCGTCTAGTGAAAAGGGACCAGAGATCCTGCTAAACATTCTACAATGCACAGATAAGTCTTCCCCTCCTCCAAGAAAGAACAATCCAGCCCAACATGTAAATAATGTGGAGGTTAAGAAGCCCTGAGTTGCTTCACAAGGTAAGCTAGTTAGCTTTGTATGGGTCCTAGAGTAAATATACTAAATATATTGTGCATCACTGAAATCGTTGGATTTTGCTAGCCATGATGGAACAGAGAATGAAAATTCTTGATAGTGTCAACTCCAGTTAACTTTCCATTACCTAATGCACTGGATGTTAGCATCTGTTCAAACAAACATCATCAAGAAACATTTTAAACATTTGGAAACTTATTCGACTCTAGTTGAAAATATAAGGTATCTCACAGAAGAATTATATATGCCTCTAAAAATAGTTCTGTTAATTATCAGCAACCACCTTAATAATAGAGGGATTCTACAAAAGTGACTAATACCTACATTGGTTGGTTTAGATAAAAGAGAAAAAAGAATATAACAGAACAGCTAAGCATGCCAGTAATAGGTCTAAGCCATCATTCTCCACTTCCCCTCATTCCAGCCAGGCCTGGATTCTTTCCTGAGATATTCAATTCTTGGGCTCTGAAGGTATCACCCAGCAT
Source organism: Mellivora capensis (assembly GCA_004024625.1). Lineage (NCBI taxonomy): Eukaryota > Metazoa > Chordata > Mammalia > Carnivora > Mustelidae > Mellivora > Mellivora capensis. The sequence continues at coordinate 26,349 of PISX010024538.1, forward strand.
CAATTTGAAGAAATGCACTGGGGGACCCATAGAATAACAATAATGTCCACAGATCCACAATAACACTGCAATGACAGCTAAAGAGACCACAGAATGTTAGAGCTAGAAGTAAGAGAAAGCTTATTTTCATCAATGTTCAGTCAAGAAAACAGAGGTCCTGAGATGGAAGTTGGAGGAGAGTGACTGGTCCAATGTCAAACAAGAAGTTAAAATCAGAGCCAGAATCCTGTTCTCCAGATAGCCTGACTCCCCCTTTCAACAGACGTCAGATGTGCAGATTAAGTAAGTACGTATTTCACCTACTCTGTACAAACTTTGGTGGGTTCCGTATATGTGGTTGGTTTTTACCCACGTAGTGGGAAGCACTATATTTCATTCTACTGAAATATAGAAATACTGAAAAGATTTTCCAGGAGATTGGAAGTCTGAAAAGAAAACAATGTTTCCAAGGTCACAAAGCTAGCAAGTGGCAGAGCCTGGATTTAAATCAATGTCATCTCATTCCAAGTTTAAAATACTAAACTGTTTGGGTTACTCAGTGTGCCAGGGAAAAATAACAAGGTAGAGGAAAAGAGGCAAGTCTTACCATCATATGGGAAATGAAAAGCACAGGACTTCCCCTGATAAAAACACGAAGATACAATAGGTACAAGATTAGAAAATAAACCTGCCTCATCTATTTTCAATATCCATGTTCCTCTATTTCTTCAATTCCCTGTCCCATACTGTATGGGACATTTGTATTCTTCAATTCTCCTTTACTGTAACAAGTAGGTAACTACTGGAAAAATTTTTCCAATAATCCAAGACAGAAACTTTTCCTGTATATGACCACAAGGCCTTAAAAAAAAAAAAATCACAATTACTGCAAGGAGCAGGTAATCTAGGATATACTAAAAGGTCATGACCCTTTTGCTAATCTAATGAGTGTTATCAATACTCTCAGAAAAAAATCCACAGAAATGCTGCACACAGCTTTGACACACTTTCACCTATAAACAATTCGTGGAAATCTCAGAAGCCAATCAGTGGACCTTAAATTCTTTAGGGGAAAATTTTTTTTTTTTTTTTTTTTTTTTTTAATTTCTTTTCAGCGTAACAGAGTTCATAGTTTTACACCACACCCAGTGCTCCATGCAATGCGTGCCCTCCACAATACCCACCACCAGGCTCCCCCACCCTCCCACCCCCCGCCCCTTCAAAACCCTCAGGTTGTTTTTCAGAGTCTATAGTCTCTCATGGTTCATCTCCCCCCGTTTCCCTCAACTCCCTTCTCCTCTCCATCTCCCCATGTCCTCCGTGTTATTTGTTATGCTCCACAAATAAGTGAAACCATATGATAATTGACTCTCTCTGCTTTACTTATTTC
>PISX010024539.1:0-27693 GCA_004024625.1 Mellivora capensis
ATAACACGGAGGACATGGGGAGATGGAGAGGAGAAGGGAGTTGAGGGAAATTGGGGGGGAGATGAACCATGAGAGACTATGGACTCTGAAAAACAACCTGAGGGTTTTGAAGGGGCGGGGGGTGGGAGGTTGGGGGAGCCAGGTGGTGGGTATTGTGGAGGGCACACATTGCATGGAGCACTGGGTGTGGTGTAAAACTGTGAACACTGTTACGCTGAAAAGAAATTAAAAAAAAAAAAAAAAGTATTCCCTGCATTTTCCAAATGGAAGTTGTGCATATTTTTTTCCAGGAAAAAGGAGTTGTTGTGTGTATTTTTGTTTAATTAAAAGGCTTAATGTGTCTATGAAGTAATTTGGCTTGATGGGTAGTAATGAGGTAGAGCAAAATGATTCCTACAAATCATGGACTAATGACAACTTTTTTCTAGCCCTTCATGTATATAATTTAAACATCTTGTGGACTCCACATCTCTAATAAGAAGTTAGTTTTTAATCATCTCATTACTTACTTTTTATCTAACGAGTCACTTTCCTCTGGCAGCCGTCAAGATTTTTCTCTCCAACCTGGGTTTTCAGCAATTTGACAATGAAATGTCAGACATGTTTTTCTTGTAATTTATACAACTTGAGATTCATTTAGGTTCCTGGACCTAAAATCCAATGTTTTTTGCTAAATTTGTGAAATTTGTGTCCGTTATTTCATCAAATATTTTATTAATTTCTTTTCCCTCTTATCATTGGAGTACAATTATGTACAATTCAATAGAGATTGTATAGAGAACAATTCAATATAGATTGGACCACTTGATTTACCTTTGATACCCAATTTTTGTTGTTGTTTTTAAACAGTTGTGCTTTCTGTTGTTTGATGTATATTATTTTTATAGATTTATGGTGAAATTTACTCATTTTTTTGCCATCTTCAATCTTTTACATCTGTCTAGTGAATATTCATTTACTAATTTCACTTTTCATCTTTAGAGCTTTCCTTTTTGTCTTTTGTTTCCATTTTATCTTTTCATTCATTGGGATAATTAATACTTTCTTTTAATTGCTTATTCATATTTCCATTAATTGTTTTAACATACTTATAATAGATTATTTGAACTCAAGTAAATTAGTAATAATAAAACTTCAAAATCCATTTCTATAACTGTTTTTTTAACTCCCCTGTGAATGGCTCACATTTTTCCTTTTTCTTTGTCTAGTAATCTTTGGTTAAAAAGTAGACATTAGAGATAATACTTTGTACCAACTTAAATTCTGTTATAGTCTTGTAAAATCTGTTAGATTTTTAGTCTGGTAAATAATGAACTTGCCTGAACTCAAAATGAAAATTCTGTTTACGCTGTAATGTGATCTCTCATCTCAGTCCTTTCAGATTCTAGTCGTTTCTTTAAGCCTGGCTCCCAAAGTTGTTTTCTGTGCCTAGACAGATGATCTGGGCAGAGTTTATACTCAAAGTTTTGGACTCCTATATCTGTGATTGTCTCTATTCTGGGTTTTCTCCTCTAAATTTACAACTCTTTACCATCTGTGTTCTAACCTCTGACACCTGAAGGCAATAAAACCAGCTTTCTTCTCCTGAAGCTACCCATAGGTTCACAAATACACAGCCAACAAAGTAACAAACTTGCAAAGCTTATACAGTGCAGTTGTTTCTTTCAAGGGCAGATTATTCTCTTACTTCTGTAACTTTTGTGGGAAGAAAAACCCTAGGGCCTCTCCTAGGCATTCATATGTTAAGGATCAAGGACACACTCTGGAGGTGTATATACAAATTTGAGTCTTATTCTTTCAGTTGTTTTAAGGTATTCCTACATCTAGAGCTTTCTCTCTTAATTCTCAGTTTGAACCCCTGAACTTTGTTCTCTGCTACACTGAGCTACAGTAATGGGATTTGCAACAGGAGTGTCAGGCAAGAAAGACATTGGCTCTAGCTTATACCCTTTCCTTTCTCAATCTTTCAAAATTTAACTACTTCCAAGCTTCTATTTATCTTATAACCCAAAAACTTCATGACTAAATATTTAACAGAGAAAAATAAAAGTGGGGTGCCGGGGTCACTCAGTCAGTTAAGCGTTTGCCTTCAGCTCAGTTCATAATTCCAGAGTCCTGGGATTGAACCCCACATTGGGCTCCCTGCTCAGTGGGAAAGCTGCGTCTCCTTCTGCTCCTCCCTGCTGCTCATGCTCTCTGTCTCTGGGTCTCTCTCTCTTTCAAATAAATAAAATCTTAAAAAAAAAGAAAAAGTATATCTTCACACATGTGTGTACACACATATGCACCCACACACATACAAATATACGTGTACCTGAAGGTTTTTTTGCAGCAGCTAACTAGAAACAACTAGAACATCTATTAACAAAAGAATGGGTAAGTAGCTTATGGTATCTTCATACCTTAGAACACTACTAACAACATAAAAAAAATAAACAATTAATAGGTACAATAATGCATGGATTTCAAAGCATTATGCTAAGTGGAAAAAAAAAAAAAGAGGAAAAAAGCATACACTCTAATAGGAATGGGTTTCATTCTGGGGTAAGAAATGTTCCAAAATTAGACTATGGTGATGTTTGATAAAGTCACTGTAAGTGGTTGAATTATATCTTATGTTAATTATATCTTCATAGATCTGTTTAAAAAGAATACAGGCTTGGGACACCTGGGTGGCTCAGCCCATTAAGTGTCTGCCTTCTGGTCAGGTCATGATCCCAGGGTCCTGGGATTGAGCCCCACGTCAAGCTCCCTGGTTAGCAGGGAGTCTGCTTCTCTCTCTCCCTCTCTGCCCCACCCCACTCATGCTCTCACATGTGCTCTCCTTTTCTCAAATATATAAAATCTTAAAAAAAAAAAGAATATAGGCTATATAATTCCATTTTTGTTCTATTTATTGTACATATTTATATTTATATGAGAAGTTCTATTCCTTGTTTCATATCTTATTACACTCATGATCTAGTATTTCAATGAACATAAAATTCCCCTCAATTATAAAACCAGTCTTGTTCCAGTCTTGTTAAAAGAAAACAACATTTAAAAATTTGTACAATAATTTCTTGACACCATTGTTAAATTATTCTTTGTATAATCTCTATGAATTATTTTTTAAAATAGATGACGGGCTATGATTTGTGATGTTTCATTTATTTCTCCAACAAACATATACTATGTAACTAAAGACTAACTATACATAATAAATGTTATGCCTATGTTCCAAAAGAAAATGTGGAAAGCAAATTTCATATCACTGATTCCTACTTTCTTCACTCTTTTCCCAAATTCTATGTTTATGCTTTTTGTCTTTCCATAATTGTCAGTCTGTCTTTTGTCCCATATGTCCTTCCTGGTTTTTCTGACCTTTATTTCTCTACATTTTACTTTAGTAATCTATAGGTATATAGCCATTATTAGCCATGAGTAAGGATTATATATGTTAACTTTTTAATAAATCTGCCTTCTCCATTTATAATTTTTTCATCAATATGGTGTCTCACAAATTAAATTTTATTAACTTTTTCTTTTGAAACAAACTGACTATACTTTTTATGTTAAAATACTAAAAGCTCTTAAACCTCACTTATCCCACTAATCCATCTGAATAATCAAGCAGTGGCAACAAATCCTGACCAAGGTTGCCAACTTTGGGGTAAAAAATTCTAAGAACCTCTTGCTTCACATATATATAAGATATGAATAAAATAAAGATTATACATGTCTTCACACCTATGATACAACCCACATTACAAACCCTCATTGAGATAGTCATCTACCCAAACATAATTGACAGTGAATCAGGCACTCACTTAAATTCTCAGAATACATAATGCTAGGCTCTTGAGCAAGACATTTAATAGAACTTTCACCTCTCTAATAACCTCAGATTGTAGGTCTCATAAATCTCCATAATAGTTTACTTGACAAAATTCAAATCAGCTAAATGCAACATAGCATATTAGCAAGCAAACATCAGGGGTGAACTGTAATAAAGACTCTTAATTCATTTTTGATATTTGACTGCTAACCACTTTTACACCTCACACCTGCCCTTCTGTTTCACATATAAAGAAGCTCATAAGAAATCCTGGGTGTTTCTTCTTTCCATGCTAGTGGGAAGTGCAAACTATGCACAGGAACCCTTGTCTGGGATCCCCTTAATACCTTTAAAAATACCCAACTAATTTCCTTTCCTTGTACTCTCAAGACATATCTATATTTGCATGGGAGATGTCCTGCTCTCCCTAGAAAGCCTCATTATATGAGTCATAAGCCTGTTCACACATCAACAGTCTCAACATCCAACTCAGATATAGTTGGGGCATATATCCTGCCTCTGCAGAATAGCCATATTTCTACTTTTATCTGGATTACTTTATATTAAGAAAGTATGTTGAACCACAATTTAAAAAGCAAATATAGGTGTTTCTTACACTTATATCAGTGAATTAGAGCCATTTTATTTTTCAGCCAAACATTTCAATGCACTGCACAAGTAGAAATTAAGTCTACTCTCCATTTTGTAATTAAGTAAACTTGGGGAGCCTAGTAGAAAAGTAGGCAAGTATACTTTAGCAAGGATAAAGAGAGATAAGGCACAAAATCATACTGCAGTAATACTATTCATGTTCATTAATAAAATGTGTTGGATCTCTTATCTGTTGCCTTTATAATGCTGTGCACTACACCACAAGTAAATTAAATAACATAAAACAGTAGCTGTCTTTGAAGTTTAGTTTTTGCCAGTTTTAGCTAATTTTTCCTGCTCTAGTTCCCCCTTCTTCAGAGATGGAACAGATAAGTTGAGGTATGGATGCTATCTTCTAGTTTCAGGAAGGTTGAATTGGACCTAGTACACATGATATCTCAACTTCCAACAGGTTTGCCTGAGCTTGCTCTCATAATATTCTTAAGAGAAAGAGTTGTCACACTCAGTGCCCCTTGAAGGCTGGGTTCAGAGCTAGCACACAATAATTTGCTGTGATTTTTGTTGTTGTTAAGCAAGGCACATAGCCCCTCCACTATCTATGAATAAGGATATAGAATCTCTATATTGATGACACTATACAACAGCTCACATTGCAAGACTGTGGATACAGAGAGATAAAGATTCAGGGCCATATTTTTTTATAAATCTCTCACACTTATGTTGCATAAAATATATAATCATAGTGGAAAATATTTAATGATAATAATTCTCCATGTCTATTTCTTCAAAACCTTGGAAAGAATGATGTATTCTGAAATTTGAAATACAAAATTGACTTATGGAAAATGAACACATTCCCATCAACTGTCTCCTTAAAGAAATAAAATAACTTGTAGATGAGAATAAAACTTGACATTAACTAAATTTATAGCATACACATATCTAAAATTAAAAATTTTGCCTTCAGAAAGTAGTATGATGCAGAAAAAAAAAAAGGATGACACAAATAAATGGGGCTGAATTAACAGTTCATTCTGTGAAGTGGGAACTCTGGCCCATTAATTTGAATCGGTCTATTGCTTCTAGGAGGTATATACATTAGTTTTTGAATGCCAGAATTTTTACTCCCTGCCAAATTTTGTCTTATTCTGGCATCACAGTTCAGAAGTACTGCTAGATGGCCAAGCCAATGTGGTACAGCATTACACTCAGCATGTTTCCATGTAATTTTCCAGTCAAGCTCTACTCTCTCAGTGTTATTCTGCTCAGGTGTTTGAATTTCCTCTTTAGGAATTTATCGATTTCCCTAGTGGTTTTTAAACTACTAAGGTGTAATAATGACTGAAAAACAACAAGTAACATGCTATTTCTCATCTTAGAACATTCTCACATGCTGACTCTTTTGGTTGGAATACCTTACTTTCCCTCTTATATCCTAATAATTCTTATTTGTATTTTAAAATTTAGCTCAAGTCACCACACTGGGCATGAAGCCTCTTAAGATTCCCTCTCCTTCCCTCTGCCTATCCCCACCCCCACAACCGTCTCTTTCTCTAAAAAAAAAAAAAAAAAAAAAAAAAAATTATAAAAATAAAGTGAAAATAAATAAATTAATTAAAATAATTTAAAAATTGAAAATAAAAATAAAATTTAGACCAAGCATCATTCCCAATGGGAAAAATTTCTACAACTCAACTACCTTGATTCTAATCACATCTAATGTTCTTTTTTTTTTTTTCTTTTTACATCTAATGTTCTTAATTTTGTATTCCTCTTAGCTCCCCCTATGTTTACTTGTAGCAATACATTGACTATAATTGTTAGTTTACTTTAAGTCTCCAATACTATAATGAAAACTTCTTGAAGACCTTTGTGACAAAGACAGTTCTTGGCATATATTAATTTAATAGAAAATGATTTCCTCAAATTGTACCATTAATAATCATGGAATTTTGAGGGTTTCTGGTGAAGCCTTAAAGAATTCTTGCAGGGAGGGCGCCTGGGTGGCTCAGTGGGTTGGGCCTCTGCCTTCGGCTCAGGTCATGATCCCAGAGTTCTGGGATCGAGTCCCACATCGGGCTCTCTGCTCAGCAGGAAGCCTGCTTCCTCCTCTCTCTGCCTGCCTGCCTCTCTGCCTCCTTGTGATCTCTGTCTGTCAAATAAATATATATTTAAAAAAAAAAAAAAAAAAAAGAATTCTTGCAGGGACGCTTGGGTGGCTCAGTTGGTTAAGCGGCTGCCTTCGGCTCAGGTCATGATCCCAGCGTCCTGGGATCGAGTCCCACATCAGGCTCCTTGCTCGGCAGGGAGCCTGCTTCTCCCTCTGCCTCTGCCTGCCACTCTGTCTGCCTGTGCTTGCTCTCTTGCTCTCTCTGTCTTTGACAAATAGATAAATAAAATCTTTAAAAAAAAAAAAAAGAATTCTCGCAGATCAGAGCAGACACTGTTCCTCAATAAGCCAAGGGATCTCCATCAGCCATAGTAATCTCTGAATTTTCTGATATTGAAAGAGGCCTGATATTCAGTGGGGTCTGTTCAGAATACTGTTATTATACTGTGTAATTTGCTAAATATAGAAAATAAAAAAGTAAAAACAGATTAAATAATAACATCATCATCATTATTATTATTACTTAACCCTGTGAGTGAAACCAATGTCAAGACCATCTAATATAATTTTTCCACCCAAATAAGTACAATAAATCCTCCTGGTATTATCTCTATACCATGCTACTAATATGGGTTTTCCAAACAACCAGATAGTGATTTAAAATTGCAGAGCATTCACAAAAATATTTTGGCCTTTTCTCTGAATATCTGTCACTTTCTAGGTTGAAGATTTACATAAATCTGGCTTAGTAAGATAATAACAAGGTAACCTAAGGATTGTCCTCCTGTTTTACCCAAATAATTGATGTTTTTTTCACTTAAAAAAACATATAAGTACATATATATTTATTTATACAAAGTGCTTGTTTATAGCTATATATAGTTACATATAGTTTTATTTTGTATAAACACATGTGTGTATGTTGTGAGTAAGCAAATAAAGACAAAAATGGTAAAAAAAAAAAAAAACGCGTATCTCTAAAAACTGTACATGACTACTTTGTCAAATATTCTAATGAATTCAGGTTGGTATAGAAATATAAATTAACTTTGTAAATAGTTATCTAAAGCCATGCACGACTTTATACAATAGTATAAAACAATAACTTTTAGGCTTTTTATTTTTTATACACATAATTTCCATTATGAAAATACCAGTATACTGGTGGTGGGTATTAGGGAGGGTACATATCGCATGGAGCACTGGGTGTGGTGCATAAACAATGAATCTTGGAACACTGAAGAGAAATAAAATAAAAATAAAATACCAGTATATTTGTTAAAGATTTAATGCTGACACCATAAATTCCTTCTTTAGTGTATTACTAGTATTAGCATGAAAATATTATGTCTTATTTTCTTTCTCTCTCTCTCTGATTTCTCTATCCCTGTCTCTTTCTCTCTCAATTTAGAAAACACAAGTTTATGTGATTCACTGTTTCTAATGTTCTATTAGAAAAAAATGATTAAAATAGAAGAAAGTAGAGCCACTGAAGGGAAAATTTTATTTTAATGGGTCTCTTGAGGTATAACTGACATAAGTATGTACATTTAAAGTATACATATATACATAACAAATCATAATATAAATCGAAGTAATGGACATTTTGAATGCTTCCAAATATTTCCTTATGCCTATTGAATATTCTATAGTTATATATAAGTGGAATTGTATAGTATGTGTGTTCTATTGTTTGGATTATTTCACTCAGAATGATTATTATGAGCTTCATCCATGTTGTTGTATGCATACATAGTTCATTACTTTTTATTCTACTATACTCTACTCACAATTTCTTTTTACATTCATTTGTTGTTAGCCTTTTACATCATTTCCAATTTTTGGCCATTACAAACAAAGCTGCCATGAACCTCTTTGGGCAAATAGCTTTATCTTTTTTTTTTTTGAGTAATTAAAAATGAAAAGACAGGTCATGTGTTATTTTATGTTTACCTTTTTAAGAAACTATCATACTATTTTCCAAAGTAGTTTTAACACTTTATATTCCTACCAGAAATGTATGAGAGTTCCAGTTTCCCTAAATTCTCACTAACACTTGGTGGGGGTTAGGCTTTTTAATTTTCATGATTTTAATAGTTGTCTACTGGCAAATTATTGTGGCTTTAATTTGTACTTTTTAAAATTTTATTTAATTTGTACTTTCATGATGACTAATGATATTTAAGCACCTTTTTATGTTCTTATTTGTCATTGGCATTTTTGGGGGGAGTCAAATATATATTCAAACATTCTGCCCATTTGTGTGAGACAGTTTTATTTTGTTTTGTGTTCCTATAATTGAGTTTAGAGAATTCCTTATGTATTGTAGATAAAAGTTCTTTATCAGAAATATGTTTTGCAGATATTTTCTCCCAGTCTGGGTTTATCTTTTCATCTCTTTAGTGCCTTACAAATAGCAATATTTGTTTTCTTGTTCCAAATTATATTTTTAATAATATTTATTTCTTTTAGTGTTTGCATTTATAGAAAACTCACAAAGATAGTATTGAGAGTTCTCGTAATACTCCTCACCCAGTTTCTCTTATTTTTAACATTACACATTAGTATGGTATATTTATTACAATTAATGAACCAATATTGATACATTATCATTAAGTAAAGTCCATATCTTTTTTATGTTTCCTTACTTTTTACTTAATGAACTATTTCTATTCTAACATTCTTTCCAAGATATGTTATACTTAGTTACCATGTCCCTTAGGTACCTTTATCTTGGTTCTGAGAGTTTCTCAGATTTTCTTTACCTTTAGTGACCTTGACAACATTGAAGTGAAAAACCAGTCAAGTATTTTGTAGAAAGTCCCTAAATTGATGCTAATCTTATGTTAGCCTTGATTACCTGGTCCAGAAAATGAAGGAGAAAACATGCCTGCTAACATAACTGGTAAAGGAGAATAGGTCTACCTGCTACTACCTAATGTCAGGTAGGTAATGTGTTGGCCGGTCTAGGTCTCAATGTTGTGTTCCACTGCTGAAGGTAGATTGGCTTAGCTATCACCTGTGAGTGTGAGTAGAGCATAGATATATTCATAAATCCCTACTGACACCTTTGTGACATGGTTTGGCATTTTCCACTAGGGAAATCCCTTCAGGGTTTCCCTTTCCCCAGTCTTTTGTCAAAAAAAGAGTGGACTTTCTTATTAATTAATTAATTATGATTAATTAATTAATGCCTGTTCATGGTTTTGTATTATATAGGAAAGACAAAAAATAAAATAAAATAAAACCCAGGGAATTCATCATGGTGACTTCCTTCAAATTCTGAGGTTCCTAACCAGTCTACCTTATTCTTTCCAAATTTCAGAATTATCTATGAAAATTCTGTTCAATTATTTCCAGGAATTCAGTGGAATTTCAAGAAGAATAGCAAGTAAAATTGAATCTATGACATCATATCCTGAACCATCTTCTCTTTAATTTTGAATTTTATTTCTAGTGAATATAAAATTACAGATGGACAAATTTGTTTCTTTTGGTACTTTAAAATGTCACATTTTATTCTGTCTTACATTGTTTCTGATGAGAAATATGGTATTATTTTTATGTGTGTTCTTCTTCTGACTGCTTTTATAATTTTATCTTTATCAATGTTTTTTAACAATTTAATTATTATGTGTCTTGGCATATTTTTATACATGTTTCATATATCTGGGTATGTTGAAACTTTTCCATTTGTAATTATTTTTTATCAATCTGGAAATTTTCCAGTCATTATTTTTTTCAATTTTTTTTGTTACATCTTTTCTCTCAGGTACATCAGGGACTCAAATTTCACATATATTTAGCTAATTGAAGTTGTCCAGCAATTCAATGATGTACTTTCCATTTGTTTTAATTATTTGTTTTGTGTGCTTCATTTTAGGTTTGTTCTATGGCTATATCTTCAAATTGACCAATTTCTCATCTGCAAGATCTAATCTGCTTCTAATTCTATAGAGTGCATTTTTCATCTTAGACAGTATTGATTTCTTCTTTAGAAGTTTGAGTCTTGTTTATGCCTTAGATATGTTTAGTTTTTTGAATATATAAACTTCAATAATAGTAACAGTTTTAATATACTCATGTCTATTATTCCTAATATCTACATATTTCTGAGTCAGTTTTGATTGGTTGATTTTTCTTCACATAGTAAGTTTTATTTTCCTGGTTTTTTTTTTTTAAATAAGTCTGGTAATTTTTACTTAACGAAAAGCCAGCATTGTGGTTTTGGCTTCTTGAACTACTATGTTCTGTGATATGATTAAGTTACTTAAAAACAGTTTAATCCTTGTGGGTCTTACCTTTAAGGTCTGTTTAATGGGACCAGAGCAGTCTTTAGGGATAATTATTTTCCATTACTGAAGCAAAATTCTTTTCTGTATTCAATCCAGTGTCTTGTGAATTATGAGGTTTTCCAATATGGCCAATTTTAAAAGCACAATTAATAGTCCTGTGTATGTGTTGAGCAATGCACATTTTACTTCCCAGCCTTGGGTATTTTTCTTAAATTTATGTCTCACTTGGTACTCAGATGACTGCTCAAGGGGGATACTCTTCAGACCTCTGGAGTTCTGTCTCTGCACAGCTGTCTTTTCTCAAGTCCTTCAAACCCTATGGTCTTCTCAGACTTTCATCTCCATTTCCTTATTTTGAGGAATCTTCCAAGTTCTATCTAGGGTTCTCTTCCCTGTGCCACAGCCCACAAATTCTCTAAAGGGAGTAAGCCGGGAAAACCATAGTTGTCATATTTGTTTCCTGTTTCTTAGGAATCACTGTCCCTTGGGGTTGGAAATGGGGAAGTGAAAAGAGAGAAATAACTAACATTAAGAAAAATGGAAGAATAATGATTTTTTCAGCATTAAGGATCAATTTGAAGTTTATGACCATGAATTTGAAGTGAGACTCCTTCATTGGGCTTGGATATTTTTCTCCAACGAAGTTTAGTTGCACAACCACAGTTATAAAATAGGCGAGGTAGCTTTTGTAAAGTTGTAATTTTGCTTAGGATAAGAAGGAAATGTTTAAGAGTCAAGGATTTGTCAAGGAAATGATTAAATATTAGCCACAAAATTAACATGTCTAAAGAGGGGAGTTAGAAATTCAAATATTTGAGAGATAATCAATGTGGCAAGATAAAATGATCATATGTCCTGGTGTAGCTGGAAAGTATTAAAGTTAAGGCAGTAAGGGGAGTGGTTTGGACAGATAGGAGGTAGAGTGAGATAAAATTAGTGTTTAAGATAGAGTAAAGGACAAAGTGAATTGGGTATTAAGATAGAAATGTGTTGGCAAGAATGACTCTGAGCCAAAAGTAATATTGCAAAGAAATGAGGGGGAATGTTCTAAGGGCTGGGAGATAACAGAAATGATGAGGGTTGATTAGGCATCTGATAGACCAAAATCAGAGGATTTATTTATTTATTTTTAAATTTATTTATTTATTTATTTATTTGTGAGAGAAAGAGAGAGAGAGCGAGAGGGCGAGCACAGGCAGACAGAGTGGCAGGCAGAGGCAGAGGGAGAAGCAGGCTCCCCGCTGAGCAAGGATCCCGATGTGGGACTCGATCCCAGGACGCTGGGATCATGACCTGAGCCGAAGGCAGCTGCTTAACCAACTGAGCCAGTTTTGGCTGACCCCAGGCGTCCCAGGATTTATTTTTTTTTTAAGATTTTATTTATTTGACAGAGAGAGATCACAAGTAGGCAGAGAGGCAGGCAGAGAGAGAGAGAGGAGGAGGAAGCAGGCTCCCTGCCTAGCAGAGAGCCTGATGCGGGACTCAATCCCAGGAACCTGAAATCATGACCTGAGCTGAAGGCAGAGGCTTAACCCACTGAGCCACCCAGACACCCCCAGAGGATTTCTGATTGGGGAGTTGTTAGGGAGCAGGGAAAGTAAGTTTCTCGAATTGGCAAGAGGATCAATAAGGATATTTACCCCTCCCCCGATTTCTACTCCAGACCTAAGGATATTCATAAGTTCAGGGAGTAAATTGCTTTAGAAGGTTGCAGAGTAAGCAGTGTCCTCAGGGAAAGCCAGGTTTTCACTAGAGGAAGAAAGTAAAATAAGTGTTTGGAGAATTGATTGAGAATCTAAAGGGTTTTACTGGTAATGAACAGTGAATCCCAGAGGGCACAACAGACAGGTTTCAGGAGTTGGAAAGTGCTGACAGCAAGAGACAGAACAGGAAATGCAGAGTATCTGTGAAAGATCAAGATACTGTATTGATCTTGTGGCAAACCCCAAAAGGAGAATCACAATCACTGCAGAAGTTCCATGTGGTTTTGGAGCAAAGCCATTCTCTCTTTAGCAAGTGAATATACTCCTTTTGAGAAACAGCTGATGACTTTCCACTAGGCCCTGGTAGAGACTATGAAACATGGGATACTAAGAGACTATGTTATTTGAACAACTCAATACAAAATCAGCATTAAATGATTCACGTAGGCATAAATGTAGACACACCGAAAAACATGTGGCCCTGATTAAGAGAATATTAACTCCACAAGTTAATATCCCCTAAAAGCCCTTACTGGGAAGAGGCAGTTTATAATACCTACAAGATTTCCTACTCTGTAGAATTCAGTTAGCCTTTTGCCTAGCCACCCAACCATTTACTCAATGAACATATGAACAAAGAGGTATTGGAAACTATACATAGTTTGCTCCCAACCATGTTAGTGTTCCTACCAAGTGTCCAAAATTTCATCAGCAATGATAAATCATCTGTCCTAAAGCTGGCACTATACCCAAGAGGGCATCAAGAGATTGAATATATCAATTCCACTATGGAGGATGCAGTGAAATTTGCTTACCAAGATCATTGAGAATTTAAGTTTTCTTTCCCGGCTTACTACATTTTGGTTGTCTAACTACTTTTTTTTTTTTAAATTAGTGATTGCTTAGTGGGTTGCCACAGTTTAAGTATTCAAAAAGGCCAGACTATTCTTACATGACAAACCCCAAAATTTTTTAGCTTGTCACATTCAAGTTTATTTCTTGCTTATGTCATAGTTCTATTCAAGGTTTTGACTCTCCTTAGCCACTTTCCTTCAAGCATTATCTCAGAGATCCAACATTCTCCCACCTTTGTGTCACTATAATCTTAAGTGGCTTGTAAACTTGCTGCAGATAGGAAAAAGAGAGCAAATATTACTGACTGTTATTTTGTGAGCAGGCCTGGAAGTAGTGTACATTAGTTCTTACTATATCCTACCAACCGAATATAAAGCTATGCCCAAACTATATTACAAAGACTATGGGGAAGAAGTGTGTGTGGATACTTGCTAATTACATTTTATTTTTATTTTGGACTAGGTAATATCTAAAACCCTTTGATATATTTGGAAAATCCCTTACAAAATGAGCTTTGGTGGGATATAGAATCCACCAAGACTGGACAGCACTTTTCTTCCACTCCTTGAGCCAATATTGGCCAATCATGTTTTTCAGAATTTTTAGTCTGGAGGAGAGAATGGTGGAAAATTCACTAGATCAGTTGATTTTACAGCTAATTCACTCTGATGTATCAAGCAAGAAATAATGATACTTAGTATCAAATATTTATTTCCAAAGCAGGCTAAGGGTCTTATTTAATGAAAAGAGACAATTGTTAAGACTTAGAAATCTCCTGGGTGATATCCACACATGCAATGTTAAAATTCAGCAATAAAAATAAATAGTCTTTTGATTTTCTGGTTCAAAATGTAAGAGAGTAGGAGTAGTCACTCCTATTTTTGTAATAAGAAAAAGCTAAATAGACTGAAGATTAACAACTCTGAGATTGATCAGAGAATTGAGGCCATGGGGAAAATTGCTGCCCCAAAAATTGGAAAAGCAGGTACAGAGAATCATAGCTTACCAGAGCAAAAGCCCAGCAATAAAAACTTCTGTGGTAACTAGCACCAGAGCAGGAAAATGGAAACTATAATTGAATTTCTGGAGTCTCAAAATAGTTATCTTTGAGACTTAAAATCTCCAGTGTGTCCAGTCCCAGGAAGACACACACACATGCACACTCACATGCGTATATATTTATTTTTACTTACAGGAGCTCTACTGGGTTCCCATAGTGAAAATCAGAGAAAAAAAAAACCCTCATTATTTGCAGAAGGAGGCAGAAAGTAGCTATTAAGACATATGCCCTGCTGTCTCCTGATGGCACACGTGAGAAGAATGAGGCACAAACAAGTCAGCTGCAAGAGAATGGAAGCAGGGAATGACAGTAGAAAACACTGTTGCCCTGAACAACTCCTCAGTCTCATATTTATTAGAAAGTGAGTAACAACCAACAAAGAAGCTGGAGTAGATTACACATTGACCGTGAGTCTTAGAGATACGTAAGAAGACAGGAAAAATATGTCTGGTTACATAGTACATGACCTATAGTGAGCCAGCCCAAATGAAAGGGTTGTCTGACTAACTGCTCCTGTTCTCTGAGGAAGGAGAGATAATGGAAAAATAAAGCAGGCATATTCTGCTCTGAGTGAGCCAGGTGTCCCCAGATGCTCTGCTTCAAGGACGTATATTGTCCTCTCCCCCAGAGCCCTATTGCCAGTACATGTTTTTTTATTAAGGATATATAAGCATGCTTGGTAGCTAGTATAATTTCTCATGGGTTCTATTTTAAGCAGCATGTTGTTCTGAGGAATGGTTACAATGCCCAGATCACTGTGCTCCTCATAACAAGGCCTACCTTCAAAAGAGACTGTTTTACTAGAGCCTAACTGACAGGAATTTGGCTAACACTTCCTTTCTAGCTATACTTTACAACTAAAATTAAGGCACAGCCAGGAAGAATCAGTGAGTTTGAAGAAATGTTAATAGAAACTTCTAAAACTAAAATGCAAAGAAAAAGAATGAAAAATAAAGGACACAATACCCAAGAACTCTGAAATAATTATAGGAGGTACAACATATGTACAATGGGAATACCAGAAGGATAAGAAAAAAACACAAGAAATATTTGAAGCAATAATAACTAATAATTTCCAAAAATTAACAATAGACACCAAGCCACAGATCCCCAAAACTCAGAGAATACCAAGCAGGCAAAATACCAATCATACCTATAAATATCATACTCAAATTGCAAAAAATCAAAGACAAAGAAATAATTTGAAAGAGAACAAAGGAGAAATAAACACTGACAATAGAGGAACAACAATTAGAATTATGTTGAACCTCTCTTCAGAAACCATGCAATCAAAAAAAAAAAAAAAAAGGTGGAATGAAATATTTAAAGTACTGAAAGAACCAAATCACCAGCACAGAATTCTGTATTTGCAAAATTAGTCTTCAAAAGTGAAGAAGACAAACTCTCAAACAAAAATTGAGGAAAATTTTGTTTGCCAGCACACTAGCCAGAAACATTCAAAGAAATTCTTCAAAAAGAAGAAAAATAAAATAGACAGAAATCTAGAACTACCTGATAAAAGGAAAAGAGAGAAGAAATAAATGAAGGTAAAACAAAATATTTTCTTTTTTCTTATTCTCAACTGATCAGATAACGCTTTGTTTACAAAAATAGCAACAACAATGCATTCAGCGACTATAGCTTATGGATAAGGGAAATGAATGGCAAAAATTCTTACAAAGAGTGGGAGGGAGGAATTGGAGATTCTCTATATGTCGTGTTTTCACTACCTGTGAAGTGGTGTAGTATTTGAAAGGACTTGGATTTGTTATAAATGTATATTGAAAACTCAAGATCACTCACTTAAAAAAGTTTTAAAATTACACTCAATATGCTGAGGAGGAAAGAAGGAATTATATGAAGTGCTCAGTAAAATCAAAGAAGGCAAGAAAAAAGTGGAAGGCAGAGAAAGAAAAGATAGAAAGCAAGACAGAAAGTAAGAAAAGGAAAGAGAACAAAAAGAAAAAAATAAGAGGTCATTTTTCAGTTACTGTGTAAGATTGTTCTTTCTCACATACCAATAAGGATTCAATTATTTTCATAATAATATGGCAATTTCATTTTCTATATTCCTATAACTAAAGCTAACTTCAATTCAATACTTTTTAATGCTTACATTTAGACCTTTGAATGCAAGTGAAACCTGCATTAAGCTTCATTACCAATAATCATATACTTTAGCTACATAAATGTAATCATCTATATATACATGTCTGCAAAAAATATACTATAAAATGTTTTCCTCAAGTTTCTTACTGCAATACTGCATTAATATAATAAATAGATAAATTTGAAATGTTTTACCATACTGTGCAATCATTTATGTGTGTGGGAGGCAGCATAATGTCCCTTCAAAGATGCTGACCTCCTAATTCATGGAACTGATGAATATGCTGTCTTACACAGAGAAAGGGACTTTGCAGAGATGATTAACTTAAGGATCTTGATACTGGGATATTATCCTGGAGTATTCTTTCTCCCACTCAGCCCAATATAATGACAAGTATCCTTGTAAGAGAAGGAAGGGAGACAGAGTAAGAGGAGGAAAAGTGACGATGAAAACCAAAGTCAAAGTGAAGCCTGGCATTTAAGATGAAAAAGGGGCCTCAAACCAAGGAATACAGGTTGCTTACAGAAGCTGGAAAGGGCAAGGAAAATTCTTTTAGAACCTCCAGAAGGAATACATCCTGCTAACACTTTCATTTTTAGCACAATAAGACCCGCATTGAATTTCTGACCTCCAGAACTGCAAAAAATAAATTTATGTTGTTTTAAGCCATTACATCTGTGGTAACTTTTTTCTATAGCAAAAACCTTATACTAATACTACATATCTAAATCTATAGGTATATATAGATATCTATAATATATGGATTAGATAGGTATATCCTTGAGGCCAATGTATTTTAGTATTAGGCACTAGAAAAGAGGTTACCTAACTCTATAAACATGTGTTAAGAACTACCTATGTCTTTGTAGTTGCACATTTCAGTTTAGGTTCCAGGAAGCCCTAAGTATGTGTATATATATATGTATATATATATATATATATATATATATATATATATATATATTCATCTTCAACTTTGATTCCAGTATGGCAAATTTCCCAATATTGTCTTGTTTACAGGACTTTTCTCTACTGTAACTACAACTTCATAACTATATCACATTCTATTGTAGAAATAGGTAGTTATGAATATTTTAAAAGATTTCAAATGAATAGACAATAATATGTGATTGATTTAATATATTTGGGTGAGCATAAAGGAATAAAATTTAACTGTCAAGAGTTTGAGGGTAGGTGATAATTTTAGAAGTTTTAAAGTTTGCAGTTAAACTTTAAAGTTAGTACTTCATATACAAAATTGCAGCTTTATTTCTCTGTAACAGAATTCAACTTAGCTCACAATCTCTCATTTACATTGAGGGCAGAGGGGGAAAAAGTCAAACATAGTAAAAGAAGGTCACTTTCAGTCAAGTTGAGACTTAGGCTGAGACAAATTCATGGATCTTCCTTGCCTCTTATTTTCTCCTTTCTCTGGGTGCCAATGGGAAGGGAAGGTAGATATTAATCATCTTGTCATCAGGGGAGTGGTTTCTGAGCTTGAAGTAAATATGGCTAGCCTGAAATATTGGACTCATCTCTACAGAATCTGCAGTAATTTACCAGGCAGTGTGACTTGTGGTCCATTCTCAGTGTGCAGGACCAAGAGAGGAGCTCAGAATCTGCACATCTCATCACTTGGCTCCATCTTTTTTTTTTTTTAAACTAGTTTCTAGTTTTGGAGATCTATCCCACAGCTTTTATAACCATCTTTCATCCCATTCCACAGTTTCTCTCAGATAAGCATGCTGTTTCATCTTCCCCAATTTTTAGCTATTTTCCTTGGAATTCCACAGATGAAACGTGAGGGTAAGGAAATTTTCAGACCATCCTACCCCATTAAAGAAATGTGGAGAAAGGTGCTACTGCAGGTATGTGGGCCAAAAATAGAGTAACTTCAGTTCTTTTATATCTGCCCAGAATGGTATGGAGCTGCCTAGAAGGTTGGAAATATGCTACTTCATCATTCTCTTGCATCTTGCTTTTACCTAGTTTGTTTGTTTTGTTTTTATTTTTTGCTTTTTTTTTTAACATCTATGATCTAAATTACCCAGATTCTGGCTCTTGATTAATAAAGATAGCCTTTTGAAATTAAAAGTTACAAAACAAAACAAACAAGAAATTTTTCACTCTCAAATGCTTTTAAGAAAAATTGCTTTAGATTATGTACTTATCAAAGGTGAATTTGAAACCCAAACTGATCCTGCTCTCTGAAGCAAAGACTGAAATTGAATTGATTGGTAGAAAGCTTAAGAACAATTAGCAAAACTGAAAACAGAATTAAGGCATGGCAGTTAATATTTCAAGACCTGTGTCTCCATACAGAAAAACTGAAATCAGGGGATGTATTTCTTTGAGGGAGAAGATGTATAGTTCATTTTTACATATGCTCACTATACTATTGGAGAATGCACTACAATACAGCATTTTTTCACCATATTTCTGTGCAGTAATACCGAGGAAAAACTCTGAGGCCCAGAGATAGTATTTTTTAATCTGGGCTTGTCCACCGCTACCTGTGTAATTCCATGCAAGATAATTATCCTTCTAAGCTCCAGTTCTTCAAACTACTAGTGGGGTAATATAATACTTATAAGATTATTATAAATGAGTATAAAATGAAACAGTCTATATAAATAATCCAGTAAGAATATTATCATACCTGTTATGGTTATTACCAGTATTATTATTGGTACATTTCAAATTGAAAGAGCACTGTATTATTCTCAAAATGTGCATAACTGTCATACATGAATACATGTATGAAATACTGTTGGATGAACCTTCTATTAATTTTATAGACAAGTTTCTTATTGTTTTATTAGTTAGGGGTTCTCTCCTGGTCTTACTACAGAAGAAAGTGATTCGTAACAAATGATACATAACATTATTGAACAAACACAATCATGATGTACTAAGTGCGGATCTATAGATCTTACTTCTGCCCTTTAGAAGTTTTACATTCAAAAGCAACATGATATCAATATTTATCAATATTCTTATCTCGGTTGAGATGAGCAGACTAGCTATTGTAAAAACAGTCTTCATTTCCATTTAAATGGATTATTTCTCCTTAAAGATTATGGATTATTTGACAAATCAGCTAAAAAATTTAAAGCTTCAATAAAAATAATAAAGCTATAATAAACTTTAAAACATTTTAAAAAGATAAAATTCCTTACTGAAAATGTTAATGTTGAGAAAAATAAACCAAAGGAACTCACATAACTTTTCAAAAGTGCAGAGTGAAATAACTCAGAATAAAGAAATATTCATTATTTACCTTTTTAATATTTTCAATTTTACAGTTTCAATTTCTGTTTCACTTATTTTTCTCTACTGAAAAGAAAAAAATCAATACTGTGTTGTACATGAAGAACACTTACATATACAAAATTTTAGGAGGAGAAATTTTCCATTTTCATACAATCTGAGAAATTATCAGTGCAAAGTTGATTTTAAGAAGGGAGCTGAAGGGATGTCTGGGTAGCTCAGTTGGTTAAGCAGCTGCCTTCGGCTCAGGTCATGATCCCAGCATCCTGGGATCGAGTCCCACATTGGGCTCCTTGCTCGGCAGGGAGCCTGCTTCTCTCCCTCTGCCTCCGCTTGCTCTCTCTCTCTCTCTCTCTGACAAATAAATAAATAAAATCTTTAAAAAAAAGGGAGCTGAAAAAATAAACCATTAGAGCAGATATATACAATTTGCTGTACACTTTAAAATGTATAGTTTTTTTACAACAGTGGAAGATATAGCATTTGAATTTTATCATTGTATATCTTATTTTATTTTGAAAAATAAGGGTATGCCTTTATTAGAGTATTTTGATATGGTACATATTTTAAATTTGGAACTGTTCATTAACATGATTTACTATTTTGTACTTAATTTCTTCTTTTTTAAAGATTTATTTATTTATTTATTTGAGAGAGAGAGTGAGAAGGGGTTGGAATAAAGGGAGAGGAAGAGAAACTCTAGCAGACTCCCCATTGAGCACTGAGCCCAAGGTGGAGTTCGCTCTCATGTCCCTGAGATCATGACCTGAGCCTGAAATCAATAGTCAGACATTCAACTGACTGAACCATCCAGATACTCCTGGGTACTCCATTTATATTAAGCTTGCAAGAAGGCCTATGCTTCTGTTATATCTAATACTCAAACATAAAGTTTCTACAGGCAAGTTCAGCTTCTTCTGGATACTTTGTAAATGCTTATGTAACTCATATTTTATTGACGTGTCCCTATTTTTCAATGTGCAACCTCACCATCTACCAGAACCTGTTGCAAATCTTGCCAAGTACATTCTTAGATGAATTCAATATACCCATGAAATAAACCCAACATCATGGCATTTGTTTTCCTTGTCTTCTCCTCTTGTTCCATTTTGCCACCCCTCCATTACTATGCCCTTCTACTTGTACTAAGCACCATTACATCTTTTGGTGTCTCAGTTGAGACTACTGTCTGCTACCAGCCTTTCAGTAGCAGCAATCCCATTTTACTGGGCTGTCTGGCAACCAGAAGTGGTTGTATAGTTAGTTTTTGACCAAAGAGACGTGAGGAAAGCAATAAATACGACTTCCAAGAAATACCTTAAAAAGATGCTTCTTGATGTGTTTTTTTTTCTCTTTTATACTATCAGGAACACTCTCAGATATCCTACAAGATAGCAACATAAGCTATGTTACACCTTCTAAGAATGAATAGAGCAACAGGACAGAAAAAGACTAAGTCCTTGGATATTCACTTAGAGCAATATAACTGTTCCACTAAAGTACCCAACAGATCAGACATTTATGTAAAGAAAATTTCTATTTTCTTTAAACTGCAGTTAATGTAGTAAAACCAATAACTTACACCATTTCCTCTTTTCAGGGATCCACTATCTCTGCCACATCTAAATAGTCAATGCCCACCATTACTGTAGGCCCGTCTGGGAACTTCCACATCTGCTGGGTGCTTGTGAACATCCCTGCACCTGTAGAGACCACTACCCATTCTGCTGACCACCACCCTTTATTAATATTTTTTGCCCATGAACTTCCCACTGACTGCTTTTTGGGTGGTATCACTGATGCACTAGGGCCCTCAATTTTCTAAAGCCTTTTGGTAGTAAATGAAGAGAATCTCATCCTTTACTTTATTGTATTTCTGACATTGGGGTTTATTAAGGAAGTAATGTGTTATTTACCATACTCTTACAGGAATTTGCAATTAAATGCTTTTATTCACAGTCTTTTCTTTCCTTAGCATCCACAATTAATCTTCAAGAGGCAGAGCCAAACCTGAGAAAATCATGGTGCAGTCATAATTACTTCTTCATTCTGATGACTAATTATTGAGTCCATATGTCCATGGAATTATTTCTCTCTTCCAGAATATATATCAATCTCTTATACAACTTTTGGTGGCCCCAATACTATATTTGGTCAAATATGATAATAGTTATCTCAGCACAAAACCCATGTACAATTTTAAAGTCAAATAAAGATTCCTAATAAGTAAGTAGTTTTGCTAAACAGAATATTTATGTCTTTAAAAGTGGGACCTAATGATAGTAAACATTTGAGTCTCCCAACTAAACGGCTAGTAAGGTAACCCATCTCAGGGTTCTGCCAGCTGATACATATTTTATCCAAACGATGGACTCTTGAATCAAGGACATACCACTGAGTAGATTTGTGAACCTACTGGAAGCATTACAGATGACTTCAGGCCAGGGTTACTTTATCCGTTCATCTCCACAAACATTTAAGTCCAGCAGAGGACATGGTGGTGTGCCAGAGTTCCAGGAATCAGCATCAGTTTAGATATCTTATTTTTCAGCCCTGAAAACACCTGGCTTAAACTCTTTGTGAACTTATATGTGGCCACAGGTCTCTTTGTTCAAAAAAAGGGTAAGGGGAATAATGACTGTATATTCTTGTGGTGACATTACACACTATTTCCTTAAGGTAGCCCAGTGTTCTCTTCAGTTAGTGGGCTCTGAGTCTATGAAATGAATTATATCTAGAAAAAAGGTAAAGAATTATGATTTTTCATTTCAGCTTAAGTAAGACATCTGCTCACCAGACTTAAGATGTTTTTTTAAAGCTGTATAAACAGCTCCCATTTAGCATTCTACCCACTTTGTCCCTAGAAACAACACATCTCTCTGTGCCCTTGATAGCCTTCAGGTTTTGCAATCTATTAATATAATTATCTAAGTTTTTCCTGACAGTTAAATGCTTCTACCTAGCTTCTGCATTTCTAAAGTATTAGTAACACGATTGAAACTGGATAGTCTAGTTTGAGGGAAGTATTACCTTTTATTAATTATACTTTATAGAGGTCAAAGGACAGTATTAAATATCTTCTTGATGTCTTTGACCATATAATTAAGGCATTTATTATTGTTATAGTGTTTAAAACTCTCTCTTGTAAGATAGTAAGATATCAAAGCAATATATGAAATCCACGATATTTATGAAAAGAGAACAAAACATTTAAAAGAATTTGGAAAAAGGCGAACAACTAAATAAGTCTGAGTGTTAAAAACTAGAAAAAATATCTGCACCCCCATATTCACTGCAGCATTATTTACAATAACCAAGACATGAAAACAACCTAAGTGTTCACTGATGGATGGGTGGATAAATAAAATGTGAGATATTACACACACACAAATACACATAAACACACACATATACACAATGAAATATTATTTGGCTATACCATTTGTGATGGACAGAGAAAGACAAATGCTGTATCACCTCACTTATATGAAGAATATGAAAACAAAACAGCAATAAACACTGAACCCTATTTAGTCACAGAGAGGAAACTGGTAGTTGCCAGAGGTGGTGAAATGAGTGAAAGAAATCTAAAAGATATGAATCTCCAGCTATAAAATAATTAAGTCAGGGGGATATAATGTAAACCATGGTCACTACCATTAATAATACTGTATATTTGAAGTTTGCTAAGAGAGTAGATCTTAAAAGTGCTAGTCACAATAAAAAAATTTTTAACTCTATGTGATGGCAAATGTTAACTAGATTTATTGTGGTGATCACCTCACAGTATATATAAATATCAAATCATGATGTTGCACATCTAAAGCTAACATAATGTTACATGTCAATTATATCTCAATTTAAAAATACTAGTTTTAATTCTAAATACAAATACATACAAAATTAATATACCTTATTGACATTTTTAAGTTCCTGTATTTTTCTTCTATGAATTGCCTTGCAAATGAGCTAAATGAATGACTAGAGCATAGAAACCACTTAATCCACAAGTCAATAAAGTTTTTCATCTTAAAAATGAAAAACAAGGGTTCCTTGGTAGCTCAGTCAGTTAGCATCTGCCTTCAGTTCAGGCCATGGTTTGGCCTCCCTGCTCAGTGGGGATCTGCTTCTCCCTCTCCCTCTGTCTCTCCCCCCACTTCTGCTTTCTCTTTCTCATTCACTCTCTCTCTAATAAATAAATAAAATCTTAAAAAAATGAAAGTAGTATTGTTGATTAGCTATGGGAAATGGTTCCTCTCCTATAGCACCTGAATAATTTGATACAGTCCCTTTTATTACAGTGTAAAATATATATGATCCACAAGCTAATATTTGAACCACTTGATATCTCTTCTAAAAGGTTTATCTCAAGGAACAAGAAAACAATAAACAAACAATCTAACCTTATGCCTAAAGACACAAGAAATAGAAAAAAAAAGTCCAAGGTGAGTAAGAGGAAGGATATATAAACACCAAAAGAGGAATAAATGACATAAAGACTAAAAGAACAATAGAAAAAAGTCAGTGAAGCCAAGAACTGCTTCTTTGAAAGATGAACAAAATTTACAAACCCTTAACCAGTCTCATCAAGGAAAAAAAATAGAAAGAACTCAAATAAAAAAAATCAGAAATGAGAGAGAAATAACAACTGATACCACAGAAATGCAAAGGATTATAAAAGATTTCTACAGAAAGTATATGCCAACAAATTGGACAATCTAGAAGAAATGGATAAATTCCTAGAAACATACAATCTTCCAAAACTAAACCAGGAAGAAATACAAAATCTGAGTAGATTGATTACAAATAACAAAATTGAATTAGTAATCAAAAATCTACCAAAAACTAAAATTCTAGGACCAGATGGATTCACAGGTGAATTCTACCAGACATTTAAAGAAGAGTTATTATGACCATCTCAATAGATACAGAAAAAACAGTTGACATGATTCAACATCCATTCATAATAAAAACTCAACAAAATGCAGTTAGAGGGAATATACCTCAACATAATGAAGGCCATATATAAAAGACCCATAACTAAGTCTACTTAATGGTGAAAACCTGAAAGCTTTCCCTCCACTCTCGTCACTTTACTTAACATAGTACTGGAAATCCCAGCAACAGCAATCAGATAAGAAAAATAAATAGGAGGTCTCCATATTAGTAAAGAAGAGGTTAAAGTGTCACTATTTGCAGGCTATGTGATAGTATACATAGAAAATCCTAAATATTCCACCAAAGAAAGTATTAAAAGTAATAAATAAACTCAATAAAGTGGCAGGATACAAAATTAATACCCAGGAATTGATAGCATTTCTATACACTAATAAGAAAATCACAGAAAGAGAAATTTATAAAACAATATCATTTACAATTGCACCAGAAAGGATAAAATATCTAGGAATAAACTTAACAAAAATGAAAGACCTGTACTCCGAAAACCACAAAAAATTGATGAAAGAAATAAACTCAAAATGGATTAAACACCTGACGTGAGACCTGAAACCATAAAAATCCTACAAGAGAATATAGGCAGCAAGTTCTCTAACATCAGCTGTGGCAACATTTTTCTAGATATGTCTTCTAAGGGAAGGAAACAACAACAAAAATAAACTGTTGGGACTACACCAAAATAAAAAGCTTTTGCACAGCAAAGGAAACCATAACAAAACAAAAGGACAACATATTGAATGAGAGAAGATATTTGCAAATGATATATCTGAAGAGGAATTATATAACATATATATATATATATGTTATATATAACATATATAAAGAACACATACAGGTCAACCCCAAAAAAAAAAAAATCCAATTAAAAAATGACCAGGGAACCTGAATAGACATTTTTACAAAGAGGATATACAGATGGCCAATAGACATATGAAAATATGTTCAACTTTATGACTAAATATCAGAGAAATGCAAATCAAAAGCACAGTGAGCCCATATCAGGCTCCTTGCTCAGTGGGGAGTCTGCTTCTCCCTCTGCCTGATGTTCAATCTCTCTGACAAATAAATAAATAAAATTTTGATTAAATAAAAAATGAGTTATCACCTCATGCCTAAGAATGGCTAAAATCAAGACAAAAAAACAAGTGTTGGTGAGGATATGGAGAAAAAGAAACCTATGTGTACTGTTGTGCAAATATAAATTGGTGCAGCCACCATGAAAACAGAATGGAGTTTCTTCAAAACTTTAAAGGTAGAAATACCATATGATACAATAACTCTATGACTGTGTAGTTACACAAGGATAATGGAAACAGTAATATGAAGATATATATGCTCCCCTATGTTTATCACAACATTATTTACAATACCTGAGACATGGAAATAGGGAAAGAACTTAAGTATCATTCAATATATTAATGTGTAAGGAAAAGGTGATAGACATACACACACACAATGGAATATTATGCAGCCATAAAAGTGGATGAGATACTACCATTTTGACAACATGGATAAATGTAGAGGGTCTTATGCTCACTGAAATAAGTCAGACTGAGGAAGAAAAATGCAATATGATTCCACTCATAAATAGAATCTAAAAAATAATAAATAAAAAGCAGAATCAGAAATATAAATACAGATAACTGATGTTGTCAGAGGGGAGGGTGGTAGGGGATTTGGTATAATGGTTGAAGGAGAGAGGGAGATATAGGCCTCAAGTTATGGAATGAGTAAGTCACAGGAATAAAAAGCAGAGCATAAAGAATACAGTCAATGATATTGTGATAGCGATGTAATGGAACAGATGGAGGCTATACTTGTAAACATAGCATAGTGTATAAATTTGTCCAATCATTACATTGTAGACCTGAAACTAATGTAATATTGTGTTTTAACTATACTTAAAATAAATAAAATAAAAATAAAAATAACTAAGTTCTTCTTACTATTATTATTTTTGTTATTATTATCACTTTCTTGAAAGACAAATATTGGATTATTTTAACCAACAAACAAATAAGATTGTGAGGCTGAGAAATATATGGTTGTGTGTGTCAATTATATCTTAATGAATAAAGGAAAATATGGTTAAAAAATTGGTGAAACCCTTAACACTTATAATTCAATCCAAACAATTACTGTCAATGGAATATAAAACTCAATTTAATGATAAATATGTACTATAAAGAGAAAACAAAACACTCACAATGTGAAGAATTAACAGAAGAGGAAAATTATAAAATGCTAACAACTAATAATTGGAAGAGTCATTTAAAAAATCATCATATGTTTTAAAATCACATTATTGAAGTAAAAAATAAATTAAATGCACTCACTTTAAGCATACACTTTGATATTCTTAACATATCTGTACATACACATAGCCACCAGCATTTTCAAGATATTGAACATTTCTATCACCATGAAAGTTTCCCTTGTACCTCATGCTGCCACATCCAGAACATAGGAAATAACTGACCTATTTCTATTAGTTAGGAATAAGTTTGTCTTAAACAGAGTTTCATACAATGCAATAATTCAGTCTAGAAAAAGGAATGGGGCCAAAATCAGCAAGACAGGAAACAACGTGTGTTGGAAAGGATGTGGAGAAAGGGGAATCCTCTTACACTGTTGGTGGGAATGCAAGTTGGTGCAGCCACTCTGGAGAACAGTGTGGAGGTTCCTCAAGAAGTTAAAAATAGAGCCTCCCTATGACCCTGCCATTGCGCTACTGGGTATTTACCCCAAAGATACAGATGTGGTGAAAAGAAGGGCCATCTGTACCCCAATGTTTATAGCAGCAATGGCCACGGTCGCCAAACTGTGGAAAGAACCAAGATGCCCTTCAACAGACGAATGGATAAAGAAGATGTGGTCCATATACACTATGGAGTATTATGCCTCC
>PISX010024540.1:0-27713 GCA_004024625.1 Mellivora capensis
AGTTAAAAAAAAAAAAAAAAAATATCCTCAAAACTTTTCACAGCCGTAAAACAAACAGTCCTAAAATTTCCATGTAGCCAGAAAGGATCCTGAATAGCCATAGGATTGTTGAACAAAAATATCAAAGCTGGGCACATCACAATGCCTGACTTCAAGCTAGTTAACAAAGCTATGATCATCAAGATAGCATGGTACTGGCACAGAAACACACCCATTGCTCAATGCAACAAAATAGAGACACCAGAAATGGACCCTCATGTCTATGGTCAACTCATCTTTGACAAAACAGGAAAGAATATGCAATGGAAAAAAAGGCAGTGTCTTCAATAAGTGGTGCTGGAAAAATTGGACATTAACATACAGAAAGATGACACTGGACCTTCTAGTACACCATCTGGAATGATAAATACAAAATGGATGTAATATCTCAATGTGAGACAGGAATCCCTCAAAATCCTAGAGGAGAACTCAGGGAGCAACCTCTTCAACCTCAGCCACAGAAACTTCTTGTAACACACATCTCTAAAGGCAAGGGAAACAAAAGCAAAAATGAACTACTGTTTCTCAAGATAAAAAGCTTCTGCACAGCACTGGGACCAATCAACAGAACTTATGATGGGGAGAAGATATTCACAAATGATATATCCAAAAAGGGATTAATATCCAAAATATAGAAAGAACTTATGCATGAGAGACAGAATATTCAAACACCTGAATAGATATATATCTGTTTACCCTCTGAATTAACCTTTAGGTCAACTATTAAAACAGCTACACAAAGTGTCAGAACTCATTTCTAATCTTTGTCCTAGGGACATGCTGACCAATTGGTATTTTCACCTTGTTTATGTCTTCTCAAGTGAATACACATGTAAAATACCAGGTATTCTCCTTAATCTACCAAAATCTCCCGAAATCACGATGGCTGTTAGGATTTTATGGAGTTATCTAAAATGTTAAGGGCGAGGATGAGACAAAAGTATGCACACTGGTTTGAAAAATATTCCAAGAAGGCTATTCAGAAAAAATGACTTCATTCATAGGATGGTGGGAGGACCAGTGTCAGCTTTCCAAAAGAGTACGTTTGTTTCTTTTCAAGATAGTCATCAGTATGTGTCTTATGCCATTTTTAATTATTAAAGGTTGAGATATTTCTCCAAATGCTTAAAATGATTTTAAGTTGTATTAACTATTTTAATAAAGTATTAGAATTAACCATTGGTACATTCAAGAATTTAATTGACTATGGGAATCCAAAGGAAAATCTCATTTGTCAAAGTCAATTTGAAGATAAATATGTTATATATTTCATACTTTCATATAGATATATAATTAAATATTTAAAAGTAAGTAACTTATTTTCATACTTGTGTGATTTTAAAAAAGTTGAAGGAGTCTTTAAATTCAAAACAAAACACAATAGAATTCTTGAAAGAATTGGTGTTGTACCTTCTACTCTATTATGAAATTGTAGTAAATGTGGTGAAAGTGATATTTTATTTTTTAAAGATTTATTTATTTATTAATTTGACAGAGATCACAAGTAGCCAAAGAGGCAGGCAGAGAGAGAGAGAGGAGGAAGCAGGCTCCCCGCTGAGTGGAGAGCCCGATGTGGGGCTGGATCCCAGGACCCTGGGATCATGACCTGAGCTGAAGGCAGAGTCTTTAACCCACTGAGCCACCTAGGCGCCCCTGGAAGTGATATTTTAAACAATGGGTGATATCTATACGCATCAGTGTACTCCTTTTCTCAATTTATGGTAAATTAAACTAAGGTCTGCACTAAATGATACTATGTTCACGTGAATGTGATCACTTTAAAGTAGTAATAATTCTCTCTGGCAAAATATATAGTAAATAAATGAAAGCAAATGAACTTGCAAATAGGAGAATTTCTCTGAACCAAGAGATTTTAGAAAAATAATTGAATTTGAAACAGACATATTATCACTGACTGGTAGAGCCAACAGGAGGTAATTGAAAATCTCCTGTAAGTTAAATTAATTCCTAAGACTATGATCTTTTTAAAAAAGTTGGTATTGTTTTTTTTTTTTTTTTTTGTGGGCTTTTCCCCCCTCTTTCCTTCTTAATCAAGACCTGTAGTGTTGTAAATCAGCCTCACAAAATACATCCTAACAACGTTTCTAAAAAAAAAAAGAAAAAAAAAGACTAAGCCTCCCCCATCATTTCTAGTGGTGCATTGTTCTGGTGCTGTCACGAACCTCTTTTGTTTCCCCACTGGTCCCATCACCGGCAAGTAAAGGCACCGCTGCAGGCCAATGGCAGAGCAGAGGCCCAAAACAGGAGGAGCCCAAAGCCTCCCAGAGCAGGGTGCGCCCCCCATGCAGCCCAGAAGAAAGAGCCCCCACATCACTCAGACCCTGAAGCCAGGCCTGCCTGACAGAGAAGGAGGTGCATGCCTGGGACAAGGCCATGGAGAGGGGCTAGGCTGTGGCCACTGAAGGGGAGGCCACCTGTGCTGTCTCCTCCACATCTCCCCCAAAGGCCTTTGACCGGGCCCAGAGCTTGCCAAGCAGCAAGATCCCGAGAAACAGGAAGAAGCACTTTTCCTCCCAGAAGTCTTTCTAGCAGAGCGGCTTCTCCTTCAAGAAGCGTGATGAGGCCCTGGGAGAGGAGCCTCCACTGAAGGCTGTGAGGAGAACCAGGAGAACCACTCCAGCTGCCACAGAGATGTACAAGGCCTCTTGGGAGCAGGTGGCCAGGCCAGGAAGGGAGAGGTTAGTGCAGGAGGAGGGGCTTTCCTCCCTATAGGCCCCCCTACTCATTTAACAACCTGGTATGGAAGGACATCCCAGGCCTGAACTCCGAGTCACTAACTTGAGCTCATAGTCTTGTTCTGATACTTGCCCATTGTGTGAACCTGAGTAATCTGCTTAACTTCATAAAACTCTCATTCCCACATCTATAAAATGAAAAAATTATTATATTACCTTTTAGGGTCAAGGATTAAATGGGATGGTGTAAAGATATTGGCCCATAGGTGCTAGCTATTAACATGATCCTCAGAAGAGCTTTATGGGTGAAAGATAATTTTAAAAAATGGTGTTGCAATGCAAACATTTCCCCTCTAGCTCTAAGAGCTAGATTGCTCAAGAAAGTTCTTAAACTATATTTATTATATAGTCACTAATTGTCTCTATTTCTGTACTTTAACGGTTACATTTGATATACATTCAGTATTTAGACAGCCATTCTTAGGTACAAGCATTTGTATAGTAATGTCCTATATTTGGTACAGCTGATTATTTCTCACTAAACATATACTTTTCTTCCTACTGATGTTAGGGAGAATCCTCTACTTTTAAAAAGTCACATGCCCCAGATATCTCTCCTATGAAGGGTACCGCTCATTCTGCTTGCATCACTGACCCAGGGAGGACAGCTAATTCATCATGATTCCTACTCACATAGGGTTTATCTTTCTCCCTTTGGCTCCATTAACCACTGTGCTTGGTGCTCACCATCCATGGCTTTGTTCTGCTCTGGGGATTACATATAGGGTCCCCCATCTTTGTCCTTGGGTAGAAATCAGGCCCTTTTAAAATGTTTGCAGGGAAAAAGCACATTTTTCTGGTGATTGAGGTGGTGTTTTTGGCTTTGGGTGTTTTGTATTTATTTCTGATTTTTTTGTTTGTTTGTTTTGTTTCATAGAATTTTTTTAAAATTTCTTTTACGTGTACCAGAATTCATTTTTACGTACCACACCTGGTGTTCCATGGAACATGTGCTCTCAATAATACCCACCACCAGCCTCACCCAACCTCCCACCTCCAGCCGCAGCAAAAGCCTTGGATTGTTTTTCAGAGTCCATAGTCTCTCATGGTTCGACTACCCCTAGAATTTCCTCCAACTCTAGTCTCCTCTCCATCTCCCCATGTCCTCTGTGTTATGTCTTACACTCCACAAATAAGTAAAACCATATGATAATTGACTCTCTCTGCTTGACTTGTTTCATTCAGATTTTTTTTAAGCTTTATTTCTCTGAGTAAGCTCCACCCAACATGGCATTCAACTCCAGACCCTGGAGATCAAGAGTTGGATGCTCTTCTGACTGAGCCAGTCTAACTTTTCTCTCTCTCTGTACCTACAAGGCTTTTGGATAAAACAGTTTACTATGCAGGTGGAGAGGAATCTTATAAACACTTATGCCCACAAAGATAAATGGAGTAGCTTTAAAATAGTTGAAACCAGGGGCGCCTGGGTGGCTCAGCGGATTAAAGCCTCTGCCTTCGGCTCATGTCATGATCTCAGGGTCCTAGGATCGAGCCCCTCATCAGGCTCTCTGCTCAGCGGGGAGCCTGCTTCCTTCTCTCTCTCTGCCAAATTGTGATCTCTGTCTGTCAAATAAATAAACAAAATATTTTAAAAAATAGTTGAAACCAGTATTAAATAAAATTTTGCATTTACTCCTGGTATCATAGTGTGTTTCTTCATATTTTTCATGCTCAATTTCCAATAGTATTAGACTGTCCTTTTTTTATTGTTTTTAATATTTATTTATTTTTATTTTTTTAATTTCTTTTCAGCATAACAGAATTCATTGTTTATGGACCACACCCAGTGCTCCATGCAATACGTGCCCTCCATAATACCCACCACCTGGTTCCCCCAACCTCCCACCCCCCGCCCCTTCAAAACCTTCAGGTTGTTTTTCAGAGTCCCCAGTCTCTCATGGTTCATCTCCCCTTCCAATTTCCCTCAACTCCCTTCTCCTCTCCATCTCCCCATGTCCTCCATGTTATTGGTTATGCTCCTCAAATAAGTGAAACCATATGATAATTGACTCTCACTGCTTGACTTATTTCACTCAGCATAATCTCTTCCAGTCCCGTCCATGTTGATACAAAAGTTGGGTATTCATCTATTCTAATAGATATTTAATGTGAACTGGCTGTAAAAGAAATAACTGAAAAAGTAATTCTTCATTTCCACAATGTAGTCCATTATTACAAATTTGTTAAGATGAGGATCTATTTCCTTATTTTCCTATGTTCCAATCTTCATACTGGAAGGAATCCCAGCGAAGTGTTGAATTTTACAGGATTATAGGGAGATTTCTCTGCAGTTGAAGATGGAGATGTTTTTCTAAGTATGTTTGGAGTTGCGTATTCCACAAGTGTCTGATGGCTCCTGCTCTTGGGCTCTGACCTGGGGGCCGGTGCCAGACTGCCTTTGAGAACGAGTATGCAGCTGGCTTTCCTAGGGAATTTTGGGAGCACTCATATTCCCTCTGGGGGACCCATGAAGGGGAGCCAGAGTGGCTCTAGTCTGTGGGGACCCTGGGTCGATCTCCAGAGCTGCTTCTACTGCTGGCTGGAGACCCGTGCCTGGGAAAGGTCTAGGGCATTACATGGTTCTAGATCTCCATTGCCAACAGAGCTCGAGGACTCTCTTCTTTGGGTTTATCCTGGGCAGATCACAAGCCCTCATGCTTGACATCCTCACAGGGAGGACGGAGTCCCCGCCCCAGGACGTTGGATGACAGACACTATAACCACATGGGAACAATCTCAAATACCATTTTTACTCCCAAGAGTTTCTCATCAAATGGAGGATTGCACCTAAAAATCTGGAATTTGGATTTCTATTTCAAATCAAGACTGTTGCAGCATCTGGATGGCCCAGTCAGTGGAGCCTCTGCTTTGACTCAGGTCATGAACTCATAGTCCTGGGATCCAGTCTGGCATTGGGCTCCCTGCACAGTGGGGATTCAACTTCTCCTTCTGCCCCTTGCCCCATGTTATTCCCTCCCTCTTAATTAAATAAACAAAATCTGCTTAAAATGAAAGAAATAAAAATAACACAAAATAAAATTAAGTCTGGCCATGGGGAGCCGGCCCTCCCAGGGCCCACTGCTGCCTGGAGCTGAGTAAGGACTAATCTGCACGCTCCTAGTGGTCTCTATTGGGCCTTCAGGCCTCCTTCTGAGGACACACTGTGTGCCTTGGATTGTGGGACCCCTGCTCACAGATGATTCTCTGGGCCTGAGCCCCTGTAGCACTACAGGAAGGGCGCCCTTGGCAGGTGGTGATTCTGGAATGAAAGTGTTCTGTTCCCTTGACCATTTGTGTCCTCCTGGGAGGGCCTCTGTCCCACTCAACAAGGGTCTCCCTGTAGCATGGCTCTGGGTTATGTGTGCCCCCTGTCCCACCCAGAGAGGGGGGGCAAGGCAAGGAATGCAGGGGTCAGGGACCCCCATGCCCTCGCCCAGAGGGGCTCAGGTCATCTGGACTGAGCAGTGCCATAGGCTCCTCCAGGGACCCGGGGCAAAGGAGGGGGTGCTGCAGGCTCTGTGGACCACGCACAGGACCTCCAACATGCATGTGACCATCAGGAACCCCGACTGAACTCAGCTCTCTGTCCTCAAAGCTAGGACAATGGTTGCAGCCAGGCCTCACGGGGGCTGTGGGTGGGCTGTGTGGGTGTCACTCTGTGGAGGGAGCTCCTGACCGTGGAGCCCAACAGAGTTGGAACCCACGTAACCAGGAACCCACATCCCAGGGACAGCCCCCTTCCCTGGTCATTTCTTTAGAGATCATCAAATGAACAAGATGTTCGAGTGTTGCATCCCCAACTTGGGAAACTGCAGGAAGAGGACAGCGTGCCCAGAGAATACTTGCCCTCACTCAGGAGGTCGTCTCAGGACTGTCTGACACCTCTGGACATTTGGCAAGAAGGAGAGAAAAGTGACACTGGGAGGCCAGAGCCACCCACCCAGCCCCACATGCTCTGATTGACCTGGGCAGCGCTGGGTACCCGCGCCATGTGTGTGCATGTACATGTGTGCATGTGCGAGTGTGTGTGCATGTGTGCGTGTGTGTGCATGCATGTGTGTGGAAAGAGGGCTCATGTGAGGTTGGGCCTTTCTGAGCAGGAGCAGTTTGAGGACGTGTCAGATGCCCAGTGGGCAAGTCACATTCAAGGTCAAAGGTGGCTAGGTGGGATGGGGTTTGGGAGATGTGAGCTTCTGCCCAGGGTTGATCCCCAGAGCCCTGCAGGGGTGGGTCCCTTTCCTGGATGCAGGGATGTGCACACACAGGTCTGTGTCTGATGAGGGAGCAGTAGGGGACTGGTCAGGAGGACAGTAATGTCTGTCACTTTGTAGAAGGCCACAGATGAGGGAGGAGGCTGGAGGACATGATCTCCTCCCTGAAGCAAGAGTCCACAGTCCGAGGAAAGGCTTCCAAACCTCCCAGGCCACCTGCGGAAGCTGAGCCCAAGGGTGAGAAGGCTGAAGTTGGGTGCCTGGGGGTGTGTGGGGATGGGTCGGGGCTAGGCCCCACAGGGAGGATACCCACAATCTAGTGTGGAGTCAGGAGCAAGGACTGGGCTCAGAGCACCGTATGGCTGGACTACAGTAGGGGAGATGGCCCCCTGAAGGTTCCTTCCCAGCTGGGGCTTCTCTGGGGGGCCCTGGGCTGGGTCCTGCCTGCACAAAGCACAGAGGCATGCAGGTGACCTTCTCTCCTCTTACAGCTGCTCCATCCCAGGATCTCAGGCCGGCCCCAACATCAGCAGGAGCTGGAAAGTGGGGCATGGTGCCTGCCACCACCTCAGCAGGAGTCAAGCAGCCAGCAGGTGACCAGGAACCTGGCCACGGAGAGCCTGAGGCTGCCCAGGAAGAGCTTGTGCCTGCTCCTTCCCCAGCCCCTGCTCCAGACCCAGCAACACTCATGATCCTGCCCCTTACCATTCCCCTATTGGTGCCCCTAATCCTGCCACAGGCCCAGGTAATGCCCTGGGTCCTGCACCAGCCATTGCCACTGCACCTGACCCAGATGGAAACACTGCCCCTGCCCCTACACCTGCCCCTGCGTGGTTCACAGAGACACATCCAGAGCCCACCGCTCTGAGGGAGAGATCCCTGTACAATTACCCTCAGTTCCATCCCCCGACCCCACTGCCCTGCCAGAATGTTTTATCCCCTCCCCCTGTGTTCTTTCTCTCTGGTACATAGTCACTGTGATAGCAGCTTTCCGTGTCCTGTATGCTCTCTACTATCTATTTTAAATAAAATTCATCATTTTCAGTTGAACTCATGCTGAGCACTAAGTCCTTCCCTGGCTCCCTCTCCCCATAGCCCAGAATATCACTGTGGAATATCTCCTTCCCCAAAGGGGACCCTGGGCCCAAGCCCTCCCTGCCCATTGCTCGCAACACCTAAGCTGCTTTCTCCCTCTGTTCCTTCACCTGTTCTGGAGGTTTCTATGAGTGGATCACCCAGTGGGTGCCTTGGTGTCTGCCCACCTATTTTCAAAGG
The DNA here is from genome assembly GCA_004024625.1 of Mellivora capensis. Lineage (NCBI taxonomy): Eukaryota > Metazoa > Chordata > Mammalia > Carnivora > Mustelidae > Mellivora > Mellivora capensis. The sequence continues at coordinate 8,282 of PISX010024540.1, forward strand.
GGACTGGGATTTTTCTGTGTTTCTTTGATGTAGAATCTCCCTTATGCCATACTGACACACCTGATGGATTACAGATGATATGTAATCATAGAGGCCCCTTTAGAGGGTATGGGCCCAATGATGGGGCCAAGAGCCCTGTTCCTTCTGGGACACATAGCCAGACCCCAAACAGGACATGGCTGCTTCCTCCTGTGGCCCGCACACACACCAGGGGAATGCAGAAAGCTGGAAGACACACCACAGAGGGCAAACGCATTGCCACAATCCAAGGCCAGAGAAAGATTTCCCCTGCCTCTGGTCCAAACCAGGCTCTAAGTCACTGGGTCCCACAAGGACATAGACTGAAAGCATGCAGGTCAGGGTGTGGGTGGGGATAGGCACACAGGGAATATGTGTCAGCGAAGGGAGAGCTTCCAGGGAAGGACTCTGGCAAAGGAAATCCTACGGAGGCAGAGCGGGTCTGCCTCAGACCAGCAGGTCTTGCCTGATACCAGCAGCCTTGGGGATAACCTGAGGAGAAAGAGGTCCAGTGCAGATCTCCCGGAGAGAAGGGTGACGGGCACCTCTGTCTGCAACAAATGTCAGCAGCACCCATCCCAGGCTGCAGGGCACCCATCACCTAGCAGTGCTCATCCTGGGACTCACCCCATAAACTCTGGCATGGTTTTTCACATCAGAAGGGAGAGAGTGGGGATAGGAGGGAGTGGAACAGGTCTAATGCCCCAGGAGATGAACTCAATCCTTTTTCCCAATCCTCAGGAAAGAATGTCCTGTAGCTACTGTCCCAGTGTAGTCCGTGGCACCGGATCTGGGAAGTCTCTCCCTAGATGCCCTCCTGCCACCCTGCTCCTGCGAATTGTTTGAGGAGTTGTACAGGATCCAGGATGACTGAGGGCCAGGAGAAGGAATGTCAGTATGGGAAGACAGACGGATGTGCAATGATCCACCATCCAGGGTCTGGGTTGTAATGCCCTCGGTCCTCACTCCAACTAATGCCTCCTGATGGCTGGGCCACAGTTCTCTGGTTTCATGGGCTCCCTCCCTCATTCCTTCAGTCCCTCAATCATTCCCTTCTTCCCTTCCCTCCCTCTCATTCTCTCACTCCCTCCCTCTATACATTCCTCTCCTTTCTCTCCCTCCCTTCCTCCCTGTCCCCCAATTTGTCTCCCTCCCCCTCCTCCCATATCCAGCAGAGGGGATTGATCCCAGCTGTGAACTGACCACTGGGGCTTCATCCGTGAGCACCTGCAACCATGTGGTCCCTGTCCACATGGCACTCATGGCCACTGTGGGAGCTGACGTGGAGCAGTCCACAGGGTGAGCAGTGGGATGGGCATCAGGAATCTGCTCCTGAAAATGGGGTCCAGTGGCACAAAAAATGGAGAGACCCATGCTTAGCACTTCCTCGAGAAAAATCGAGTCCTCAAAAGGGATGAAAAGTCAGTATATCCTTGACTTGATGCACTGTGTGTTCAAATGGCCCACAGGCCTTGATTCCTAGAAGCAACAAAGAGTAGGTCATGCAATGTTGACTCGGGCTTTGTGACACAATTGTTCAGATCCAGTGACAGCATTTCAGCCAACATCCCCAGGGCCTCTGAGTTCTCCCAAGGGCCTCTGAGGTCCTCTGAGCCATACATCGTCCTCCTTGGGAAGCTCTGTCCTGTCATCTTCCTTGTCTCCTGCCTCTTCTTAGACCCTTCAGGAGTCTCCCCCACCACGGCGCCTTAGCCAGGATTCCCTCTCCTCTGTGGGGGGACTCCGGCATCCTGTGCTGGGGCCCCCAGAAGTCTGGTGTGTTGTGCAAGGCCTGCGCACTTCCTCTGGGGTCACTTGTCATCTCCCATGCAGTGGTCTGAAATTCCCTGAACTGGGTCTCCTTCGACAAGAGTGTGAGGCCTGCTGGTGCCAGTATCACAGGCATGGAAACACGAGTCCAAAAGGTCTAGACGACCTGTTCCCATTCCCAGCGTGTGGGTCCTGGGCCAAGGGTGCTCCCCCAGAAGAGGATGAGATGGGCACATGGAGCCTGAGGGCTGGCCTCCTACCCCACTTAGCTTTGAGGGGGCTGTCCTTGGCCCCCATAGAGCTGTCTTCACCTCCTGGACGGTCACTCCTTGGAGGCTACTGGGCATCTTGCTGACAAGGTCCTCGGTTAACCACTGGTATTCCTTAAACTTCCCCAGATCAGGAATCAGGTCCAGCACGGGGGCAGGGAAGGGGAAAGATGACCCCTGGAAGAAGAGGGGGCATACTTAGACCCCAGCTGTGAATCCAAGGGCTTAAGCCTCTGATTCCAAGTCTCCATCTCCCCAGACCCACAAAGTGGGAAGCCTTCTCCAACAACCTCATATGTTTGGTCCCCTGTTCGAGCCTACCTGCTCTGCACCATGGAGACATAGCTCCCCACTGTTAGGCATGTATGCTGAGCCCCTCTGAGACTGATTTTTATTAGCACACCCTGAGGCTACTTCCCTGGGCTTGCCCCAGTCCTGGCAGATTAGTCAATGACTCCCACGGGGAAGTTGGGCACCACCTTGAACTTGAGGACAGGGATACCCCACCCTGCAGGCACGAGTCAGGTCACCAGGGCAAGTCCACGACCAGGCAAAATGAGTGTGGGTTCGTGGCCTGACTCTGTGAGTCTTGTTCCCTCCAAGGATTCTGCAGTCAAGGGCTCCTTCATGCAAACCCAGCTCCTGCTCACTGCCCGGGCCACACTTGGAGCTCAGAGGGGGACACATGAGGACTATCCATGCTCGTGCAGTGGGCAGTGCTGCGACAGAGCCACTTGTGCTGACCACGGGCCCTGGGCAATGAGGGGGCTCTGGCTGGTGATTTCAGTCCCTTGTCTCCAGGAACTGTAGGAGGATTCTGGGGCGACCCTATGCCCATCTTAGTCCCTGCCCATGGGGCCCAATGCCTCTCTCAAGATGGCCTGGGACAAACGTGACACAGGCCTCATGATGATCTTGGAGGCATCGGGAGAGCTCTCTGGAGGAAGGAATTTCCACCTGCCGCTGACCCTGCATGCCCCGGGCTCTCATGCACAGCCCCCACATGTGACAATCTTGAAAGCTGATGCTGTCACCAGCCTCACTTTTCAGAGGCTCGAAGGGGCCAAGCCACTTGCCCGTAGCTATGCCTGCTGTGCTCACGTGTCACATGGGGTCCCAGGGTATCACTGCCCAGCTCCCGCTTAGGGACCTGGGGTCTGGCAGTGAGTGCTGGTTCTGAACTTGTTGTCCCCCTCATGAGCCGTATCCTCTAAGGGACACACAGGAGTAGCCAGCCCGACTGGCATTGCCTCGCTACCAATCCACAGGGCAATCATGTCTCTCCTTCCACTTCTCTGGTTGGAGGAGGGCTCCCCTGTAGCCTTCATGTTGGGGTGTGCTACCCCTTGAGTCCACAGGAGAGCAGCCTGGGGTCAGGGGTGTGTCTGGGCTGAGGGGTGTGGCAGTAGGTGGGAGCTGTCATACTCAGTGACATGCAGCCTCCTGAGAGGGAGCCAGGTGGTGTCCCCTCAGTGGGCCCAGGAAAACCCAGAAAGGCTGCTGAATGCATACACTTTCATATTAATCTCTAGGACGGGGGTCCTACCCCACTCTGTGCTACACACACACCTTGATGTCTTCAGTCTCTCCTGTCTCCTGGTCCCCACCCTTTGTCATCTCATCTACTTACGTTTTGATAGCAAACGCTCTTATTCTGATAGTGGCGTTCTGTAGCCAGAGCTGCTCATTCAGGATGTCAGTGTTGGAGCTCCCTTTCCAGATGATGGGGCAACCACAGAGTCAGGACAAGGACTTCGTTCTTCCTGCACCACAAGAGAGCCACATGGCAGTGTGTGAGCTGGCTGGAGGGTGAATACACCAAGGGACTTGGTGCTCACCACCCCCACCTAGGACACCCCCTTCCCCCGGCCTCCATTCCTTCGGGGACCCACAGGGTGCATCCTCCTTCCAGAAGTCTTCACAATTGCAAGAATCAATGAGATGCAAACCCACACTCAAACTTGTGCAAATTCCTGCTGGCTCTAAGCAAGCCTGGACCCTGTGAGACATGAGTGGGAGCTAGGATTTCCCAGCAAGGCAAGGGGGCCTTCCCCTTAGAGGGAGGGAGCTCCGCTCCCATGATCTCTGGTGGGCAAGAGACAGAAAACAGGAAATCCCAGCCAGAGATGGAGAAAAGCACAGAGAAAGATCTGTGGACCCTGAATGCAGATCTCAGCAGCAGGAACAGGAACACAATCGGCAAAGCATGCACCAACTGTGTCTTTAATGAACCCACCCTCAGAGTCTGCCTTGCATTTCCATAAGTTTCTGGAAGGGAGGTGAAGAGAGGGAAGGGAGAGGGTAACATTTCAGTCAATTTACTCATGATGGGGTCAGCATCTTGGGCTGAGGATAAAGCATCTTGAAAAACACACAGGTGATGTGAGTTTGCAGGAAGGAGGCAGTGCCCAGTGGGGCTGGAGAGCTGATGCAGGGGACCAAGCTTCTGGATCCTTCCAGGAGGAGTTGTCCACACAGCCTGCACTCCCGTGTGTCCCACACGCATTGGAGCTGAGGCTGAGATGGGGCTGCTCTCACAGCATGTCTCATTCTGAGGCCCCTCCCATCACGGGGGTTGGTCCATCTCCAATCGCTGCACAGAACTGGCCTTGATCTTGAGGGGATAATGAATCTCATCCACGTGCACACACATTTGCAGTAGCAGGTTCTCAGGGGCCGACAGGTGGAAGCAGCCCAAAAGTCCATCAACAAAGGAGATGTGGTCTGTCCACAAAATGGAATAGGATTCAGCCATAAAGAGGGATAAAGTCCTGATAGAAGCTACAGTGAAGGAATCTCAAAAAAACTGTGCTCAGTGAGAGTAATGAGACCAAAGGCCAATGTTCTGTAATTCAACTTCTGTGAAATGTCCGGAGTATGTAACTTAGTGGGGAGGAATGCAGGTTGTTGGTTGCCAGGTGGGAGGGAGGAGGGAAGGGGGAAGGACTGCTTAATGGGCTCGGGTCTTTCTGGAGGTGACAAGAATGTTCTGAAGCAAGAGAACGATGTCAGCCACAGTGAATGTACTAGAAGCCAGTGAGTCAGGTGCTTTAAAACGTTCGATTTTAGGGGCACCTGGGTGGCTCAGTAGGTTAAAGCCTCCGCCTTCAGCTCGGGTCATGATCCTGGGGTCCTGGGATCGAGCCCCACATTGGGTTCTCTGCTCTGAGGGGAGCCTGCTTCTCTTCCTCTCTCTCTGGCTGCCACTCTGCCTACTTGTGATCTCTGCCTATCAAATAAATAAATCTAAAAAAAAAACCATTCGATTTTATGTTATATGAATTTCATAGTAACAATATTTATTTAATTTTTTAAGGATTGTATTTTTTGAAAGAGAGAGAGAACAGACTAGAGAGAGCACAGGTAGGGGGAGGGGCAGAGGGAGAGGGAGAAGCGTTCACACTGCTCCGCGGGGTGTCTTCCCTAGCACCACAGGCCCATGTGCCTCAGTTCCCCTGTAATGCCCTGGCACTGCCCCATGGGAGCCCTTCCCACACCACTGAATGGTGCTTCGTGTGCCCTCCAGAAAATGGGGAACATAGGCCAAGGTAAGACATCTTGGCATTGTGCCACCAGCAGGACCTGGTGTGTAAACATTCATGTACTCAGTGGCTGTTGGTGATGGCCTGTTATGTGGCAGGCCCTGTTCCAGGAACTAGGGAGACTCAGAGGCACCTCCTTGCCAGCAGCCTTTGTCAGACCTTAAGTGCTGTTCCTCTGTACTCTTCTCTTTTGTGCTGTTGCATTTCACTACCAACATTATGTTCAATCAATACCAGCAATTTAGAAGCAATAGTTTTTCTATGTTCTGGGAAGTGTAAATGAATCAAAATGATCTGTTATCTAAAGTTTTGGGTAGGACTCTAAAATTTTGGACCTCGTTTTACTTCATCATTATTACTTATTTTGTGACAGGGTTAACTCTGGACATTTTCTCCATTTCCTTTATGAAAAGCAGTCTACTTTAAACTTCTCTCTCTCCCAAAATCACCTTTGCAAAATTATATTTCCTAGGAAATAATTTATTTTTTTTCAGATTTTCAAATCTATTTGCATAGAAAAGCCAAGTAACAGTCTTTTCTTCTTCCTTTGTTAATAGTTTATAGATTTGATTTTGTGTAATTCCTATCTCCTCTTACCCATACCAAGTCCTTTTCTCTGCTTCCCTGTATTTTGCTGTTCTTTTACTTACTTAAAGGTGATATCTAATTTACTTTTTATTTCTTGTCTTCTAACCTAAATAACTAAATCAGTTTATGTCTGGGTGCCTGGGTGGCTCAATTAAATAAGTGTCTGCCTTCAGCTCAGTTCATGATTCCATGGTCCTGGGATTGAGCCCCATTTTGGGTTCTCTGCTTGGTGGGGAATCTGCTTCTCCCTCTCCTTTAACCCTCTCCACCCTGCTCATGCTCTCTCTCTCTCAAATAAATAAAAATTTTTTTAAAAATCAGCTCATTTCTCTGAGAAGTGCACCAGCTCAGCCCACCAACTCTGATGCCCCTGTTCACGTGCTTTTCTCCCAGTTGCTGAAAGACCTTTGAAAATTACTGGAGGGTAGCAGTTTTTCTTGTATTAGTATTATTATTTGCGATAATTCAAGAAAGTTAATATTGCCTGCGGCACTCTTCTTTTGTTTAGGGTATTAGGATTTATTTTATATTGAGTTAATATTTGTGGACATTTCCAATTGTGACCAACCTCTGAGTATTTGAAAATTTGAAGTGCCCACTCTCGGTATACATGTCACACTGCATGGGTGATCCTATCACTTCAAGGGTCAGGATTATTCTGTGTCTATATGATCTGAATGAACAGACATAAAGAGCATGAAGGCCATTCAGCCCATCTCCTCTTTCATTTTGCATGTGAATGATATGCTCTCAGTGGACAGATTCACTGAGAATGCTGCCTATTGTCACAGGAAGCTATCTTTTTCTCAACCAGGACTCTAGTCACTGAAGTCAGGGAAGACAGAGACCACCAGCATAGCCTGGAGATTCTTTGCATTTATCTGCTTTCTTTGTGAACCTTTTGGTTGTGAGCCCATGTGCCTCCCATCTCTGTCAAGTGTGTTTCTTATACACGTTACTGAGTTTATGTTTGCTTTGTGGTCCGGGCAGAACCTTCTTTCCTCTGACAAGGGAACAGAATGCATTATCAGTTATGGATGCCATGTTTACTCTCCATCCATGACGTTCTTCCTGTTTACTTTGCTGAAGACTGTGTGGGAGCTTGGTTCTGGAAAGCGGAGTGTGGCATGGGGACAAAGATTCAACCACCTGGCCAGAGCACCTCTGTGTGAGGGCTGGGGTGACAGAGATACTGCGCTGAGATTGTTCCTATAGCTTCCTGTTCTCTCCGACTCAGGGGTGTAAAAGCTGAAGAGTACACACCCAGCTCTCGGCTATAAGGAAAGTCCTGTTGCTCTGAAAGATAATTAAGTTTCATCCTGCTTCAGTGACACTTGCAAATACTGTGCCAGAAGAACCTTATTTTGTAATGAGTTTCCAAATTGGATGCGCATGAGATCTGTGTGATAATATCACCCAGTACAAAGAAGGAGAGAGCCAGTAACAGGTGCACTTGAAGAACACACACCAAACGCTTTTTGGGAATGAATTTTCTCAAATATTTCTCCTATCTCTAGACCTACAAGCAGAGTCGGACCCCACCAGGTACCCAAGTACCCAATGATAAGGTCGAAATAGGAAGGTCCAACTCACTAAGTGAACAGAAACATTTGTTGTTTTATATAGAAAAAAATCAGGGAAATATGTGGAAACTGATCCTGGAAGTGCTTGGCCAGAAGGAGGGATGCAATCTCAGATTGGCTTGCATGTGCAATCAAGGTTCAACAGGCTAGCTAGGGAACTACAATAGATTAAGTGATATCCTCTGTTGCCCAAAGAAAACCTGGAGTCCACTGAGGTCTACGCTATGGTAAGTGAAGCTTCCAAACATCCCCTGGAATAACAGAAATGCAAGAAATCCCAATGGAGAGGTAGACATGGAGGAGCCTTATTATGTCACCTGCTCACCCACCCAACAGATGGTCAGGGGAGGATCAGGAAGACACACCCCTTTGCCACATGCAGAGCTCAGACACCTTGGAAAAGCAGCATGGTTGTTCTCTGAAGTTGGAACACTGGTATGAGACCATTACTGAGCTCCCAGGGGCAACAGAGTTATCAAAACCCAACAGCAGAGAACATGCAGCAAAGTTTTATTTCCACAGGCCAAGTATACAAGGTTCCTATGACTTTCTGCCAGACTAGTGCAGTGAACTGGATGAGAGGACCAACCGGGGTCTGGAGATCCCTCTGCCCCCAATGCCAGGTCTGGGAACAGAAGCCTCACTTGGGCTAGCTGATTGATCACAGCCCCTCACTGAATTTCTAAACATGCATTGGTTCAACTAATGGGGCCCCAAACAGGAGGTAAGGCTTTCTTCCTTCTTCCAAGTCTCACCCAAAGAGCCAGTGCCAATTTGAGACTACTGCTGACCTTAAAACCACCAGTACTTTGCCCAATAAATTGGTTTATTTGGAAATAGCAGAGAACTACAATTCTGGATATGCAAGCTATAGCAAATCCACTGTGAAGTCCAACAAAGAAAGGAGTGTTATTTTATGAGGACGCTAGAAGGGGCTGTCCTGAACCAAAGTCCCCTGGGCAGGAGCAGAACTTCAGGGCAAGGGAGGTTCCTCACTGGCTAAGTTGCTGGGATAGTGAATTTCTCATCAGAGTTGCAGTATCCATCCTTCCCTGTTGGGTCTGTAGTCATGATTCCCTCTTGAGGATATGTCTCCTGGGGTTTGTGATGATGGTTCTTCCTGTAACAGACTCTGGGAGGCACAGTGCATAAGAGCTCCTCTTTCTGACCTCCTGACTCCATCTAAGTGAGCTTTCCCCATAAAACGTTTCATCTTACCAGGGCGTTTTGGAACTGTTGGAAACCAGTTCCCACACAGGAGGGGTTCTGAATAGGGCAATCTTCACCCACTTCCTTCTGCCCCAGGAGAGTGGGGTACCTTTGAAACTTGGGACTGCCACCATTTGTTTCTGGAAATGTTTCTGACATTTGATCCTTGGATGATTTCTTCCACCATGCTAGACTCAGGTCTGCCACCCCTGAGTCACACAACACCTGGCATTGTCTCTCAGGCTTCCGAGAGCCACCCTGCGATTTTTATGATGTTTTCTTCTCTATTGTCCACGTGGCATCATCCACTAATGCCCCTGAATGAATGGCTCCTGTTGCCTCCTGGCCCAGGACACATCACATGCTGCCATGCCCCGTACACCAGCAGCCCTGAAACTCTGGACCAAGAAGCGGCGTGACTTGCCAGGCCTGGGGAGGCCGAGAAGTCTTAATCTGAGAAACAAATTCTTCACAAAATATAAGCTTACTGGGTGGGCAATTCAAAGACATGGTGGTTGTTAACAATATACTCAAATCCAAGCCACAGTCTGAACAGTAAAACCAGTATAAAAAATCATGAAGGCATTCCCTGAACAATAAATGTAAAGTATTGGATGACAATGTCACTAAAACCTCATTGATGCACTAAAAAGAAGTCACATGCAAAATTAAGCAATATGTGCCATACATATTTTTTTGCTAGTTCTACATTTTTTTCCTCCCCACTCTCCTTAAAAAGCTTAGGAAGATAGGATTGTCTCAGTAACGTGCATGCACAGCAGTCCACTGCAGACACCTGCCTCCAACAAGACGGGTGCTCTCTGAAAAGTTGGAAGTGCCACCAAGAAGGAAACAGAAATGCAGCTGAAGGGACATATAGAGAGGGAGAGGCACACTTTCCTACTAAGCAGGGAGCCAGATGCAGGGCTGTATCTAAGGTCCCTGGGACTAAGACCTAAGCTGAAGGCAGATGCTTAACTAACTGAGTCATCCAGGCACCCTGGGGGGGAATATATATATATATATATATATATATATATATATATATTCATATAATGTATTGTGGGATTACGTTTGCTAGTATTTCATTAAGAATTTTTGCTTTTCTATTGATCATGTCCATCAAGGAAATTGGTGTACAGTTCTGTTTGTGTGTGTGTGTGTGTGTGTGTGTGTGTGTATTTATCTGGTTTTCTTATCAGAGTAATGCTGGCCTCATAGAATAAACTTTGAGGTCTTTCTACATTTCTATGTTTTAGAATGGTTTAAGAGTAAGCAGTATTTAATATTCCTTAAATGTTTGGTGGAATTAACCTGTGAAGCTATCTGGCTCTGGACATCCACTTGTTGAGAACTTTTGATTACTGATTCAATTTATTTCCTGGTTATTGTACAGTTCAAGTTTTGAGTTACTTCAAGTAGAGTTGTCATAGTTTGTCATTTCTAGGCATTGATCAAAGTTGTCTAATTTCTTGGCATATAGTTTCATAGCATTTTATTATAATTTTTTTAGATTTCCATTTGTTGGTTATTTCTCCTCACTCATTTGTGATATCACATACTTGAGTCTTTTCTATCTTTAATAAGTCTGGGTAAAACCTAATAATATGGCTGAATGACCTGTACTCTGAAAACTATAAAACACTGATTAAAGAAATTGAAGATGATGAAAAGAAATACAAAGGTATTTCATGCTCATGGACTGGAAGAACAAATATTAAAATATCTATACAACCCCAAATTATCTACAGATCTAATGAAATCACTATCAAGATACCAACACCATTTTGCACAGCAATGGAAGAAGCAATCCCAAAATTTGTTTAGAGTTATAAAAGATCCCAAATACCCTAAGCAATTTTGACTTTTGAAAAGCTAAAGCTGTTACAATAACAGACTTCAAGTTATATTGCAAAATTGTCATAAACAGAACAGTATGGTTTTGGCACAAAATAGACACATAGATGAATGGAATAGAATTTAAAACCCAGAAATTAATCCATAATTATATAGTCACTTAAGTGCGGAAGTAGAGCAAAGCAGGAAAAAATTCCCCCCTTGAAATGGGGGAAAATAATATCTCTCCAGCAAATGGTTCTGGGAAAACTGTTCAGTTACATGTTAAAAAAAAAAAAAAATCCCTGGTTTATGTAACACACAACCATTAACTCCAAGAGATTAAAGTCTTATATATGAGACCTGAAATCATACAAGTCCTTGAAGAGGGGAAACGTGGTAACACAATAATTTGAGTTTCTCATTCTTGGTTTAATGAAGACAGCACCTGAAGCACCCTTTACGACAGATAAACTGGAGGCCAGCTTTAGGCTGAGCTTCCATAAGTTCAAAGCCCCTCTGTGGCCACACAACTGCTTTTCTTGGACAAAACATCACCAATCATAGCATAGTAAGACACCCCCAGGGTATCAGTGTGGGTCTAACCCAAACCAGGTCCCTATTTTCAAGTTTTTGTTTTGGTTTTGGGTTTTTTTTTTCCCAGCCCAATATCTGAAATAAAGCATAGAGGTATGACACCACCAGGCAAGCAGAGGCTCATAAACAAATAAAGTTAAAACCAGATTCTGATGGAGGCCTAACACAAAAGAAGGAAGATTATTTGCTCTTTATGATGGCATTCTGAAAAGCAGTGCTGGGATTTACCCTCTCCAGGGACAAAAGAATGGAGTGATGCCATTTTTCACCCTGCCCATCAACAAATAATTCAGTGAGCAGGACAGAAACCACTTACAACAATCCCAGCCCCATTGGGACCTGCAGGTACATTGACTTACTAGTGCAAATCAGCCTGAGAACAAAGTACAACAGGCCCCTGTCTCAGAGACAAGAACAAACCCCACCCAGACAGACCAAGTCTACTGATCTTGACTGTTGGAAAGATTCAGGTCTAGTGGAAATAGGATCAAGATTATTTTAACAAAGAGACTAATTAAAACACCACACACTGGTCAAGATCCATATACTTCCAAATAAAAAACCTGAACAGACAGATAACCAGTAAGGAGATTGAAACAGTTATCAAAAATCTCCAGACAAACAAAAGCCCAGGGCCAGACGGCTTCCCAGGGGAATTCTACCAAACATTTAAAGAAGAATTAATTCCTATTCTCCTGAAACTGTTCCAAAAAATAGAAATGGAAGAAAAACTTCAAAACTCATTTTATGAGGCCAGCATCACCTTGATCCCAAAACCAGACAAGGATCCCATCAAAAAAGAGAATTACAGACCAATACCCTTGATGAACACAGATGTGAAAATTCTCACCAAAATACTAACCAATAGCATTCAACAGTACTTTAAAAGGATTATTCACCATGACAAAGTGGGATTTATTCCAGGGCTGCAAGGTTGGTTCAACATCCACAAATCAATCAATGTGATAGAACACATTAATAAAAGGAAGAACAAGAACCACATGATACTCTCAATAGATGCTGAAAAAGCATTTGACAAAGTACAATATCCCTTCCTGATCAAAACTCTTCAAAGTGTAAGGATAGAGGGCACATATCTCAATATTATCAAAGCCATCTATGAAAAACCCACCACAAAGAGCATAACAAATAACACTTATTTGCGGAGCATTCTCAATGGAGAAAAACTGAAAGCTTTTCCGCTAAGGTCAGAAACACGGCAGGGATGTCCATTATCACCACTGCTATTCAACATAGTACTAGAAGTCCTAGCCTCAGCAATCAGACAACAAAAAGAAATTAAAGGCATCCAAATCGGCAAAGAAGAAGTCAAAATATCACTCTTTGCAGATGATATGATACTCTATGTGGAAAACCCAAAAGACTCCACTCCAAAACTGCTAGAACTAGTACAGGAATTTAGTAAAGTATCAGGATATAAAATCAATGCACAGAAATCAGTTGCATTTCTCTACACCAACAACAAGACAGAAGAAAGATAAATTAAGGAGTCAATCCCATTTACAATTGCACACAAAACTATAAGATACCTAGGAATAAACCTAACCAAAGAGGCTAAAAATCTACACTCAGAAAACTATAAAGTACTCATGAAAGAAATTGAGGAAGACACAAAGAAATGGAAAAACGTTCCATGCTCCTGGATTGGAAGAACAAATATTATGAAAAATGTCTATGCTCCCTAAAGCAATCTACACATTTAATGCAATCCCTATCAAAATCCCACCCATCTTTTTCAAAGAAATGGATCAAATAATCCTAAATTTTATATGGAACCAGAAAAGACCTCGAATAGCCAAAGAAATATTGAAAAAGAAAGCCAAAGTTGGTGGCATCACGATTCCGAACTTCAAGCTCTATTACAAAGCTGTCATCATCAAGACACTATGGTACTGGCACAAAAACAGACACATAGATCAATGGAACAGAATAGAGAGCCCAGAAATAGACCCTCAACTCTATGGTCAACTAATCTTCGATAAGGCAGGAAAGAATGTCCAATGGAAAAAAGACAGCCTCTTCAATAAATGGTGTTGGGAAAATTGGACAGCCACTTGCAGAAAAATGAAAGTGGACCATTTCCTTACACCACACACGAAAATAGACTCAAAATGGATGAAGGACCTCAATGTGGGAAAGGAATCCATTAAAATCCTTGAGGAGAACACAGGCAGCAACCTCTTTGACCTCAACCGCAGCAACATCTTCCTTGGAATATTGCCAAAGGCAAGGGAAGCAATGGCAAAAATGAACTATTGGGATTTTGTCAAGATCAAAAGCTTTTGCACAGCAAAGGAAACAGTTCACAAAACAAAAAGACAACTGAAAGAATGGGAGAAGATATTTGCAAACAACATATCAGATAAAGGGATAGTGTCCAAAATCTATAACGAACTTATCAAACTCAACACCCAAAGAACAAATAACCCAATGGAGAGGAGAAGGGAGTTCAGGGAAATTGGGGGGGAGATGAACCATGAGAGACTATGGACTCTGAAAAACAACCTGAGGGTTTTGAAGGGGCGGGAGGTGGGAGGTTGGGGGAGCCAGGTGGTGGGTATTATGGAGGGCACGCATTGCATGGAGCACTGGGTGTAGTGTAAAACTATGAATTCTGTTATGCTGAAAAGAAATGAAATTAAAAAAAGATGTAAATAGAATCAATTAGATTTCAGAATGAGTAATGTGTATGATTTGAGTTCCAATGAACCATGAAAATAAAGCAATATTGGACATTTGTTTAAAAAAAAAAAGAAATGGGCAGAGGACATGAACAGACATTTCTGCAAAGAAGACATCCAGATGGCCAACAGACACATGAAAAAGTGCTCCACATCACTCGGCATCAGGGAAATACAAATCAAAACCACAATGAGATATGACCTCACACCAGTCAGAATGGCTAAAATTAACAAGTCAGGAAATGACAGATGCTGGCGAGGATGCGGAGAAAGGGGAACCCTCCTACACTTTTGGTGGGAAAGCAAGTTGGTGCAACCGCTCTGGAAAACAGCATGGAGGTTCCTCAAAAAGTTGACAATAGCACTACCCTATGACCCAGCAATTGCACTACTGGGTATTTACCCTAAAGATACAAACATAGTGATCCGAAGGGGCACTTGCACCCGAATGTTTATAGCAGCAATGTCTAAAATAGCCAAACTATGGAAAGAAGCTAGATGTCCATGAACAGAAGAATGGATAAAGAAGAGGTGGTATATATACACAATGGAATACTATGCAGCCATCAAAAGAAATGAAATCTTGCCATTCGCAATGATGTGGATGGAACTAGAGGGTATCATGCTTAGTGAAATAAGTCAATCGGAGAAAGACAACTATCATATGGTCTCCCTGATACAAGGAAGTGGAGATGCAACATGGGAGGTAGGGGGGGTAGGAAAAGAAGAAAAGAAACAATATGGGATTGGGAGGGAGACAAACCATAATTGACTCTTAATCTCACAAAACAAACTGAGGGTTGCTGTGGGGAGGGGGATCGGGAGAGGTTGTTGGGGTAATGGACATCGCGGACGGTATGTGCTATGGTTAGTGCTATGAAGTGTGTAAACCTGACAATTCACAGACATGTACCCCTGGGGATAAAAATACTTTATATGTTTATAAAAATTTTTTTAAAAATTAAAAAAAAGTTCATAAGACCTAAACAATTCTTTTTTTTATATATATATATATTTATTTGACAGACAGAGATCACAAGTAGGCAGAGAGGCAGGCAGGGAGAGAGAGGAGGAAGCAGGCTCCCTGCTGAGCAGAGAGCCCGATGTGGGACTCGATCCCAGAACTCTGGGACCATGACCTGAGCCGAAGGCAGAGGCCCAACCCACTGAGCCACCCAGGCGCCCCAAGACCTAAACAATTCTTTACTGTAGAGATCAATGAACTAAATAGAAGTCATGATAAAATGAAAAAGAATTTTATAAGTAAGATGCAAAATCAAGTGAATGTAATGACATGAAACAAGTATTAATCATTAGCATGAAGATAACATTATGGAAAATAATGAAGCTGAAAAGAAGAGGGAAAGAAAATTATTGGCTCACCAATGTGGACTTAGGAAACTCGGGCAATTCACAAAACATAATAACATTCAGATATTAATCCCAGAATATGAAGAAAGGGACTGAGTTAATTTGACCAACACTGTAGCTGAAAATGTTCTGAATCTTGGGAAGGCAATAAACATCAATATCCAAGAGGTACATATAGGGAAGGAATCCTGAAAGTAGCAAGTGAAAAACAAACAAACAAGGAAACAAAGAAACAAAAACTCTACAAGGAAAGCCAAACGAGGTCCCCAGCAGAGATGTCCATAGAAATAGTAGGCCAGAAGAAAGAGACATGATATATTCAACATACAGATTGGGAGTAGTATGCAGCCAAGAATACTTTTTCCAACAAAATTGTCATAAAGAATAGGAGAGACCAAATAATTCCCAGACAAAACACAATGAAAGAAGTTTGTGACTACTAATCCAGCCCATCAAGAGATATTGCAGGAGATTTTTGAGAGGGGAAGAAAGAACAAGAGCAACAAAGACTAGAGAGGAACAGAGAAAATCTCTAGAAACACTAACATTAGAGGCAATACAATGACACTAATTTCTTTTATTTTTAAATTTTATTTATTTGAGAGAAAAAGAGAGCAGGAACAAGGCAAGGGGAAGAGAGATAGGAAGAAGCAGACTCACTGCTGTACAAAGAGTCCAACATGGGGCTTGATCTCAGGACCCTGAAATCATTACCTTTACTAATGTCAGACACTTAACTGACTGAGTCACCCAGGAGCCCCACAATGGCACTAAATTCTTATATGTCAATAATTCCTCTGAATATAAATGGAATAAATGTTACAATCAAAGGACACTGGGTATCATAATGGATAAAAAAATCCAGGATCCATCTATATACTGCTTATAAGAGACTCATTTTAGATGTAATGACACCACCATATTGAAAGTGAGTGGATAGAGAAAAATATACCATGATGATGAATGTGAAAAAAAAAATCAGAGTAACCATGTTTATATCAGACTTACTAGATTTTAAACCAAACACTGTAATGAAATGAATGAAGACACTATTTGATAATTAAGGAGTCTATACAACAAGATATAACGATCGTATATGTCTTTGCACCAAACATGGGAACAGCCAGACATATAATAAATTAATAACTAATGTAAAAAACTCATTGAAAATAATACAATATGAGTGAGGGTCTTCAACATCCCACTTAAAACACTGAACATATAACCTAAGTACAAAGCCTGCAAGGAGATGATGGCTTTGAATGACACACTGCACTAGAGGGAACTGACAGATAAATTCATAACATTTCATGCTAAAACATAACAATTCACATTATTTTCAATTGCACGTGGAACATTCTCCAGAATAGACCACATGGTGAGTCAAAAATCAGTCCTCAACAAGTACAAAAAGATTGAGAGCAGAACTGGCATAGTTTCAGACCACAATACTATTAATTTAAAGTGAACCACAAGAAACATTTTGGAAAGAACCAAATTAATGTAACGTAAAGATCATCCTACTAAAGAATTAATGGACTAACTAGTAGATTAAAGAATAAATATTAAAAATACCTGGAAGCAAATGAATATGAAAATAAGACAGCCCTAATGTTTTGGGATACAGTTAAGATTTGTCAAAAGAAGGAAGACTATGACAATTCAAGCCTACCTCAAGAAGAAAGAATGGGTCAAATACAAAACTTAACCTTACATCTAAAGGAGATAGAAAAGGAACAGCAAATAAAGCCTAAAGGAAGCAGAAGAAGGGCAAAAATAATGACTGGGACACAGATAAATTAAAGAGAAAATGAAAACAAAAAAAAATCACGAGAACAATACAGTGACACTAGGAAATTGTTTTTCCAAAGAATTAATAAAATAGATAAACCGCAAGGCAGAATTCTCAAATGAATAGAGGAAGGAATCAAAGAAGTAAAGTCATGAATGAAAGAGGAGATATCACAAAAACCACAGAAATACAAGCAATTATGAGACTATTATGAAAATGTATATGACAACAAACTGGACAATCTGGAAGAAATTAATAAATTACTAGAAACATGCAAACTATCAGGACTGAAATGGGAAAAATGGGAAATTTGAACAGATTCATAACCCACAAAGAAGTGGATTCAATTATCAAAAATGTCCCAAAACCCAAAAGTCCAGGGCCAGAGGGATTCCCGGGGGAATTCTATCAGACAATTATAGAACAGCTAATACTTATTCTTCTCACTCTGTTCCAAAAAGTAAACATTGTAGGACAATTTCCAAATTCATTCTATGAGGGCAGCATTACTCTGATAACAAATCTATAAATACTCCACGAAAAAAGAGAATAGGTCATTAACCCTGATGAACATGGATGCAAATGTTCTCAACAAGATGCTAGCAAATCAAATCCAACAGGACATTAAAGAATTATTCACCGTGATCCAATGGGACTTATTCCTGGGCTGCAAGGGTGGTTTGATATTTGTAAATCAATGGAAGTTATACACCAAATTAATCAAAGAAAAGGTAAGAACCATATGATACACTCAATAGGTTCAGAAAAGAAATGCTTGTAAAAGTAAAGCATTCATTCTGCATAAAAGACCTCAACAAAATTGAGAAACAAGAGAGAGGATCGTAGGGGAAGGGAGGGGAAAATGAAACAAGATGAAACCAGAGAGGGAGACCAACCATAAGAGACTCTTAATCTCAGGAAACAAACTAAGGGTTGCTGTAAAGGAGGGGTTTGGGAGGGACAGGGTGGTTGGGTGATGGACATTGTGGAGGGTATATGCTATGGGGAGTGTTGTGAATTGTGGAAGACTGATGAAACACAGATCTGTACCTCTGAAACAAATAATACATTATATGTCAATAACATATATTAATTAAAAGAAAGAACCTTGGGACGCCTGTGTGGCTCAGTGGGTTAAGGATATGCCTTCAGCTCAGGTCATGATCTCAGGGTCCTGGGATCCAGTCCCACATAGGGCTCTCTACTCATCAGGGAGCCTGCTTCCCCCCTCTCTCTGCCTGCATCTCTGCCTACTTGTGATCTCCCTGTCAAATAAACAAATAAAATCTTAAAAAAACGAACCTCAACAAAGTTGTTATAGAAGGAACATAAATCAACATGTTAAAAGCCAAACATAAAAACCTACAGTCAATGTCTTCTTCAAAATGGAAAAACTGCTCCTCCATTACAGTTAGAAATAAGATAGGGAAGTCCACTGTCACAAATGTTATTTAATATAGTACTGGAAATCCCAGATTTAGCAATCAGGCAACAAAAAGAAACAAAAACACAAAACAAAACAAGACATCCAAATTGACAAGAAACAAGCCTAACTTTCAATATATGCAGATGACAAGATACTCTATGTAGGAAACATAAAAGATTCCACCACCAAATTACTGGACTGATACACATATTCAGCAATGTTGCCGGATTTAGAATTGGCATATAGAAATCTGTTGCATTTCCAATAATGAAGCAGCAGAAAGAGAAATCAAAGACAGTCTCTTTCACAATGGCACCAAACACAAGTTATCTAGGAATAAACCTAATTAAAGAGCTAAATGTCTCCACATCAAAAACTATAGCATACATAAAGAAATTTAAGAGGAGACAAAGAAATGGGAAAACACTCCATGCTAATGTATTGGAAGAATAAATATTGTTAAAATGTCTATACTATAAAAAACAACTCTATGGTCAAATAATTTTTGACAAAGCAGGAAAAAATATACAGTGGAAAAAAGACAGTCTCTTCAATAAATGGTGCTGGGAAAATTGGACAGCTATATGTAGAAGAATGAAACTCGACCATTCTCTTACACCGTACACAAAGATAAACTCGAAATGGATAAAGGACCTTAATGTGAGACAGGAATCCATCAGAATCCTAGAGGAGAACATAGGCAGTAACCTCTTTGATATCAGCCACAGC
>PISX010024541.1:0-27958 GCA_004024625.1 Mellivora capensis
GGCCCCGGACATGACTCCATGAGTTCTGAGGGTTGCTTCCTCTGGTATGTCTGTGCACACCTGGGCCCTTGGTGCTCATTTTCATAAAATATCTTGCGGTTATGCTGTGCTGTCTGAGGGTTCCTTCTGCCATCCTCCCCGGGTCTCTGAAAGTCAGCTCCCACTCTCATTCTATCGTCTGTGTTTGGAATGTACTTTGTGTTGGTTCATTCTGAGGATCCTGTTTCAGGGATGCGTGTTGTGTGAAAGTGTACAACAAAGAAGGACATTGTACATAGAGATGTTTTCCACCCACAAACACAAATTGCAGAGGCATCCCTAAGGCTTTTGTAACTTACAAGACTCCTAAAAATATATAAATGGAAATATAGTTCATGGAAAATTTTCTGTACCTTTCAATCCAATGTGGATTCAGGCATTGTGCTGAGATAGTCTCAAAAGCATATGCAAACTGTCCAACCAGTGACAGTGAGAGCATGGTGGTGTCTTCAGAACCAGCAGGGGGATTAAGATCAGACCCTATTCTTCCCTCCCTATTGTTATCTGGGCACTGGCTTTGTAGGATCCCTTGTGCTGTCCCAGAAAGCAAAGGACATTGTACTATTCCAGTCTCTGTGTACTCTGATAAATATGTGTCCTGTATCTGGGGATCATATTTTATGGGCATTCTCCTGTTGGTTACTCTGAAGGTGCAAAATATTGAGAATGTCTAGGTAAAATTGATGTCAAAAGTGTTTCCTCCAATGATATATGAATAAGTCATATAATGTTAACTGAAAAAGCATAATTGCTTTGTAGTCTAATATGTCCAAAGTTAAACTCTAGGTTATATATAGGTAAAAGTGAGGATCACAAGCACCCTCCTTGACAGGGGCAAACATGGCAGAGGAGTAGGGGATCCTATTTCAACTGGTCCTCGAATTGAGCTGGATATCTACCAGACCATTCTGAACACCCACAAAATCAGCCTGTGATGTAAGAAGATATATCTGGATCTCTACAAACAGATTATCTCAGGCGGTTTCTCTTGAGGTATGAAGTGGGGTGCCATCATATATCAGATATCATACATCAGATATCAGAAGATAAACAGAAGGGGGAGGGAGCCTCCAGGATTCTGTATTGTTGGAGTGCAAAAGCCTTCTGCTTTTGAAAAAGAAAAGTTGAAAAAGAAAAACAAAGCTGGGGGCATCACATGGACTGATTTCAAGCTATATTACAAAACTGTGATCACCAAGACAGCATGGTACTGGCACAAAAACAGACACATAGACCAATGGAACAGAATAGAGAGCACAGATATGGACCCACAGCTCTATGGTCAAATAATCTTCAACAAAGCCGGAAAAAATATCCAATGGAAAAAAGATAGTCTCTTCAATAAATGGTGGGAATAAATAATGGGAAAATTGGACAGCTATATACAGAAGAATGAAACTTGACCATTCTCTTACACCATACACAACGATAAACTCTAAATGGATGAAAGACCTCAATGTGAGACAGGAATCCATGAAAATCCGAGAGGAGAACATAGGCAGTAACCTCTTCGACATTAGCCACTGCAACTTCTTTCAAAACATGTCTCCAAAGACAGGGGAAACAAAAGGGAAAATGAACTTTTGGGACTTCATCAAGATAAAAAGCTTCTGCACAACAAAGGAAACAATCAACAAAACAAAGAGATAACCCACAGAATGGGAGAAGATATTTGCAAATGACACTATAGACAAAGAGCTTATAGCCAAGATCTATAAAGAACTCCTCAAATTCAACATCCAAAAAACAATCACGTCAAAAAATGGGCAGAAGACACAAACAGACATTTCTCCAAAGAAATACAAATGGCCAAGAGACACATGAAAAAATATTCAACATCATTAGCCATCAGGGAAATTCAAATCCAAACCACAGTGAGATACCACCTCATAGCAGTTAGAATGGCAAAAATTAACATGGCAAGAAACAACAAATGTTGGAGAGGTTGTGGAGAAAGGGGAACCCTCCTACCCTGTTGGTGGGAATACAAAGTGGTACAGCCATTCTGGAAAACAGTGTAAAGGTGTCTCAAAGGTTAAAAAATAGAGCTATCGTATGATGCAGCAATTGCACCACTGGGTATTTACCCCAAAGATACAGATGTAATGAAAAGAAGTGCCACATGCCCAATGTTCATAGCAGCAGTGTCCACACCAGCAAGACTGGAAAGAGCCGAGATGCCCTTCAACAGATGAATGGATAAAAAAGATGTGGTCCATATATGCAATGGAATATTACTAAGCTATTAAAAAGGATGAGTGCCCAACTTTTGCATCAGCATGGATGGAACCGGAGGAGATTATGCTGAGTGAAATAAGTGAAGTGGAGAAAGTCAATTATCATATAGTTACGCTTATTTGTGGAACATAAGGAATAACATGGAGGACATTAGGAGAAGGAAGGGAAAAATGAAAGGGGGATATCAGAGGCAGAGACGAACCATGAGAGACTATAGACTCTGAGGAACACACTGAGGGTTTTAGAGGGGAGGGGGGTGGGGGGATAGGTTGGCCCAGTGGTGGGTATTAAGGAAAGCATGTATTGCATGGAGCACTGGGCGTTATGTGGAAACAATGAATCATGGAACACTACATCAAAAACTAATGATGAGGGACGCCTGGGTGGCTCAGTTGGTTAAGCGGCTGCCTTCGGCTCAGGTCATGATC
Organism: Mellivora capensis; assembly: GCA_004024625.1. NCBI lineage: Eukaryota > Metazoa > Chordata > Mammalia > Carnivora > Mustelidae > Mellivora > Mellivora capensis. Next base: position 2,706 of record PISX010024541.1, read on the forward strand.
CCAGTGTCCCGGGATCGAGTCCCACATTGGGCTCCTTGCTTGGCAGGGAGCCTGCTTATCCCTCTGCCTCTGCCTGCCATTCTGTCTGCCTGTGCTTGCTCACTCTCTCTCCCTCTCTCTCTGACAAATTAAAAAAAAAAAACTAATGATGATGTTGGGGCACGTGGGTGGCTCAGTGGGTTAAACCTCTGCCTTTGGCTCAGCTCATGATCCCAGGGTCCTGGGATTGAGCCTTGAATTGGGCTCTCTGCTCAGCGGGGACCCTGCTTCCCCCCCCCCCACCTGCTCTCTGCCTACTTGTGAGCTCTCTCTGTCAAATAAGTAAATAAATAAAAATCTTTAAAAAAAACTAATGATGTACTGTATGGTGACTAACACATCATACTACTACTACTACTAATAATAATAATCAGAAGAAGAAGAGGAGGAGGAGGAGGAGAAGAAGGATAAAGCTTTTCCTGTGAGTTCAAAAACAAGGCAAGAATATCTTCTCTCATCCCATTTTCAACTTATTCTTGTAGGTTCTAGTTAGTGCAGTATAGGAAGATATGGAATTACAGACATATGGTCTGGAAAAGATGAAATATTCCTGCTATTGTTTGCAGATGATATAACTGTCTACAAGAAGATTCTGAGGACTCTCTATGAGAAAATTCACAATAAATTATAATAGATTACTTTAGCAAAGTCTCAGAATAAAAGATCAGTGTAATATGCAGCTGATCATATTACCACAGACTAGCAACAAACAATTGGAAACCAAAATTAAAAACCTATACCAGGGACACCTGGGTAGCTCAGTTGGTTAAGCGGCTGCCTTCGGCTCAGGTCATGATCCCAGCGTCCTGGGATCGAGTCCCACATCGGGCTCCTCGCTCGGCGGGGAGCCTGCTTCTCCCTCTGCCTCTGCCTGCCACTCTGTCTGCCTGTGCTCACTTGCTCTCTCTACCTCTCTCTCTGACAAATAAATTAAAAAAAAAAAACAACCTATACCATAGTTCCCTCCAAAATGAGATGTTTGGTATAAATCTTTTAAAGATGTAGAGGACCCAGACAATGAAACTTGTAGAACTAATGAAAACAAGCAAGACTAAGTAAGTGCAGAGGTATTGCTTTCATGGATATGAAGAGTCGATGTAGGAAAATGTTAGTTCCTCTGAAATTGATTTACAGGCTTAAAATGCAATTCCTATCAGTTCCCAGTAGGACTTTTCTTTGGTTAAAATCAACAAACTTAACAAAGAAAGCCTAAACCCAGCAGGAGAAGAGAAATAATAAAGATCAGAGCAGAAATCAATGAAACAGAAACCAAAAAAAAACAACAACAATAGAACAAATCAACGAAACAAGGAGCTGGCTCTTTGAAAGAATTAATTGATAAACCCCTGGCCAGACTTATCAAAAAGAAAAGAGAAAGGACCCAAATAAATAAAATCATGAATGAAAGAGGAGAGATCACAACCAACACCAAAGAAATACAAACAATTATAAGAATATATCATGAGCAAGTCTATGCCAACAAATTTGACAATCTAGAAGAAGTGGATGCATTCCTAGAGACATATAAACTACCACAACTGAACCAGGAAGAAATAGAAAATGTGAACAGACCCATAACCAGTAAGGAGATTGAAACAGTCATCAAAAATCTCCAAACAAACAAAAGCCCAGGGCCAGACGGCTTCCCAGGGGAATTCTACGAAACATTTAAAGAAGAATTAATTCCTATTCTCCTGAAACTGTTCCAAAAAATAGAAATGGAAGGAAAACTTCCAAGCTCATTTTATGAGGCCAGCATCACCTTGATCCCAAAACCAGACAAGGATCCCTATCAAAAAAGAGAATTACAGACCAATATCCTTGATAAACACAGATACGAAAATTCTCACCAAAATACTAGCCAATAGGATCCAACAGTACATTAAAAGGATTATTCACCACGACCAAGTGGGATTTATTCCAGGGATGCAAGGTTGGTTCGACATCCACAAATCAAATCAATGTGATACAATACATTAATAAAAGAATGAGAACCGTATGATGCTCTCAATAGATGCTGAAAAACCATTTGACAAAGTACAGCATCCCTTCCTGATCAAAACTCTTCAAAATGTAGGGATAGAGGGCACATACCTCAATATTATCAAAGCCATCTATGAAAAACCCACTGCAAATATCATTCTCAATGAAGAAAAACAGAGCTTTTCCACTAAGGTCAGGAACACGGCAGGTATGTCCATTATCACCACTGCTATTCAACATAGTACTAGAAGTCCTAGCCTCAGCAATCAGACAACAAAAAGAAATTAATGGCATCCAAATCGGCAAAGAAGAAGTCAAACTGTCACTCTTTGCAAATGATATGATACTATAGGTGGAAAACCCAAAAGACTCCACTCCAAATCTGCTAGAACTTGTACAGGAATTCAGTAAAGTGTCAGGATATAAAATCAATGCACAGAAATCAGTGGCATTTCTTTACACCAACAACAAGACAGAAGAAAGAGAAATTAAGGAGTCAGTCCCATTTACAATTGCACCCAAAAGCATAAGATACCTAGGAATAAACCTAACCAAAGAGGCAAAGAATCTATACTCAGAAAACTATAAAGTACTCATGAAAGAAATTGAGGAAGACACAAAGAAATGGAAAAAATGTTCCATGCTCCTGGATTGGAAGAACAAATATTGTGAAAATGTCTATGCTACCTAAAGCAATCTACACATTTAATGTAATCCCTATCCAAATCCCATCCATTTTTTTTCAAAGAAGTGGAACAAATAATCCTAAAATTTAATATGGAACCAGAAAAGACCTCGAATAGCCAAAGGAATATTGAAAAAGGAAGCCAATGTTGGTGGCATCCCAATTCCGGACTTCAAGCTCTATTACAAAGCTGTCATCATCAAGACAGTATGGTACTGGCACAAAAACAGACACATAGATCAATGGAACAGAATAGAGAGCCCAGAAATAGACCCTCAACTCTATGGTCAACTAATCTTCGACAAAGCAGGAAAGAATGTCCAATGGAGAAAAGACAGCTTCTTCAACAAATGGTGTTGGGAAAATTGGACAGCCACATGCAGAAAAATGAAATTGGACCATTTCCTTACACCACACACGAAAATAGACTCAAAATGGATGAAGGACTTCAGTGTGAGAAAGGAATCCATCAAAATCCTTGAGGAGAACACAGGCAGCAACCTCTTCGACCTCAGCCACAGCAACTTCTTCCTAGGAACATCACCAAAGGCAAGGGAAGCAAGGGCAAAAATGAACTATTGGGACTTCATCAAGATCAAAAGCTTTTGCACAGCAAAGGAAACAGTTAACAAAACCAAAAGACAACTGACAGAATGGGAGAAGATATTCGCAAATGACGTATCAGATAAAGGGCTAGTATCCAAAATCTATAAAGAGCTTAGCAAACTCAACACCCGAAGAACAAATAATCCAATCAAGAAATGGGCAGAGGACGTGAACAGATATTTCTGTAAAGAAGACATCCAGATGGCCAACAGACACGTAAAAAAGTGTTCCACATCACTCGGCAGCAGGGAAATACCAATCAAAAACCACAATGAGATACCACCTCACACCAGTCAGAATGGCTAAAATTAACAAGTCAGGAAATGACAGATGCTGGCGAGGATGTGGAGATTCCCTACACTGTTGTTGGGAATGCAAGCTGGTGCGACCACTCTGGAAAACAACATGGAGGTTCCTCAAAAAGTTGAAAATAGAGCTACCCTATGACCCAGCAATTGCACTACTGGGTATTTACCCTAAGGATACAGACGTAGTGATCCAAAGGGGCATGTGCACCCAAATGTTTATAGGAGCAATGTCCACAATAGCCAAACTATAGAAAGAACCTAGATGTCCATCAACAGATGAATGGATAAAGAAGAGGTGGTATGTATATACAATGGAATACTATGCAGCCATCAAAAGAAATGAAATCTTGCCATTTGCAATGACATGGATGGAACTAGAGGGTATTTTATGCTTAGTGAAATAAGTCAATCAGAGAAAGACAATTATCATATGATCTTCCTGATATGAGGAAGTGGAGATGCAACGTGGGGGGTTTGGGGGATAGGAAAAGAATAAATGAAACAAGATGGGCTCGGGAGGGAGACAAACCATAAGAGACTCTTACTCTCACAAAACAAACTGAGGGTGGCCGGGGGGAGGTGGGTAGGGAGAGGGTGGTGGGGTTATGGACATTGGGGAGGGTATATGCTATGGTGAGTGCTATGAAGTATGTAAACCTGGCGGTTCATAGACCTGTACCCCTGGGGCTAATAATACATTATATGTTTATAAAAAAATTAAAAAAAAATTTAAAGAGGTTTTAAAAATAAACTATTAAATTTTCAAAAAATCAACAAACTTATTCTTTATTATTATTATTTATTTGAGACACAGAGAGAGAGCACAAGCTGGAGGAGGATCAGAGGGAGAGGGAGAAGCAGACTTCCCTTGAGCAAGGAGTCTGACACAGGGCTTGATCCCAGGATCCCGAGTTCATGAACTGAGCCAAAGGTAGCCACTTCACCGACTGAGCCACCCAGGCGCCTCCAAACTTATATCAAAGTGCAAGGAAGGATGAGCAATGACATTGGGGACTAGGACTGTCCAAGATCTTGTTTTCCCACAGAAATGTCAAAAGAAACAACAAAAAAACCTCCCCAGAAATTTCTGAACCAACTTGATAGGAGCGCCGGAAAATAGCCAAATGTTTCTAGTGACCAGCCCATGCCTGATCAAAGAAATAAGAAAATTTTGTGGTGTTGTTACTGGCCCTTATCCACTCCTCCCACCCCCATCCCCCAGCATGGCCATGGTCTCAGTCTCTGGCCAGCAGCAGCTTGGTTCCTGGTTCCCCTCCTCCAGTGTGAGGGAGCAGAGCAGACCTCATTTACAAATATTGTGTGCCATCATTCTAACCTGTCTGAGGGTTCCCAAAGGCCTGAGTCCAGAAACTCCTGTCTGTTTGTACAGCTCAGACACATGGGAAAATGACTGGGCACTGCCTATAAACTACAAGACCACTCTGAACCAACAGACACCCGACTTAGGAGATTCCGTACAGACATAAAACAGACCATTCCAAGCCCAGGAGATAAGCTGAGGGTGAGACTTGGGGAAATTAGGACTTTCAAAAGTAGCTTGTCTACAGGGGAACTTGGGAAGCCATGTGCAGGAGAGGCAAGACTCACTCAGAAAACTCCTGACAAGACCCCAGGCTTCCACCCCAGGCTGACCCCAGGCCGAGAAAGCCTATCTCAGTGGGACACAAGGACCCCAATACCAGAGCCAGCAGTACCTGGGCAGGTGGCTCTTCCCTCTTATTAAGTGGAGATGGTGGCAGTGTCTCTAGTTGCAGGAGACATGGACCACTGGATCACAGGAGACTGAAAGGGAGTCACAGGGGTATTTAGGAGCACAGAGAGAACTTGGAAGTGATCACAAGGGTATGGGGGGCACCAGCAGCTTGTAAAGAGTCACAGTAGTTTCTGGGGGCACAGAGGGCATGGGGAGATCCCCAGGGATTTGGAGTCAATAGCAACCTACAAGCCAACAGTTGTGTCGAGGAACAGGGTCCCTTGGAGAAGTTGCATGACCCGTGGAGCCCCAGATGTGTCAGGGTGGATGGGGGCTTGGAGGAGGCACGGCAGCAACGGGGTGGTCAGGGATGGGCTCAGAGGAGCCCCAACGGCATCAGGATGGATGGGGGTGCTCAGAGGAACCCCAACGGCATCAGGGGATGGAGACCCCCAAAGGAACCCCAGCAGTGTCTGGAAGTGTCGTGACATGTATCGGCACATATGGGACATGGGAGGAATAGAGGCATGTGTGGGACAGCAGAGAACTGGGAGAAATCACAGGAGATTCACCACCCAGGGTCCCCTGAGGCTGAAGTGCAGCTTCCACAGGATTGCATTCTCATTGGGAGGCTCTGGGTAGAAAATCCATGCCCAAGCTTGTTTTTGCTTGCAGCACAATTCAGTTCCATGCAGCTGAAGGTCTGAGGTCCTGGTTTCCTCCTGGCATCGTGGAGGGCCACTCTCAGCTGCACGAGACCACCACATCCCTTGCCACATTGCCCCCACCATATTCATGCCAGCAACAAGAAACCCTTCTCCTGCTCTGAACTCAGACGGGGATCACATCACTCACTTTCCTGGGCCCACTGTGCAGGTGGCAGATTGTGTGGCTTCTCAGCCTCCATAATCATCTGAGTCAATCCCTCATAACTGATCAATCTCTGTCTCTCTCTGTCTTTCTCTCCCCTGATTCCTATTAACTCCATTTCTCTGGAGAACGCCAACAAATTCAGTGGTCACTATGAAAGTCACTAAAAATATAGTTAGAGAATTAACAGGAATTAGATGGCACAATAAAAAATGTGGAGAAGAAAGAAGTAGACAAGTTAAGTGGGAAAAAGGTAAGAGACACGCAGAAAACAAGTAGCAAACTGGAAAATGCAGTTCCAGCCATATCAATAATCAATCACCTAACTGGCAATTGTCAAACACTCCAATATAAACATAGAGATTTACAGACCATAGTCAAAAAGCAAAGTCCTTATAAATATGATCTCTAAAAGGGAGAAGGAAAGAAAGAAGAAATTAGAGTAACCCAACTTTGAATGGAATAAGTAGAACTTTTATTTGCAGAGGACACGACCCTCTATGTAGAAAATTCCGATGAACCCACCAAAACAAAATAAAAAAGACTAGAATTAATAAAGGTTGAAGATCCAAAGAAGCAACATTTCTTACAAAAGTCAATGCCACTTCTGTACATGAGTTATGGAAATATGAAAAGAAATTAACAAAATCATTTCATTCATAGTAGTATGGAAAGTACTTAGATATAAATTTGACAAAGATGGACAAGATATATACACTGAAAACTATAAAATATTGATGAGAAAAGTTAAAGATATAAATAAAGAAAGATTTCATTTCATGGATTGGGAGATTTCATATTATCAAGAAAGCAACTGTCAACTTCCCCTGTAAAATTTAATGCGGTCCGTGTGGAAATCCCAGCAAATTTTTTGGAGGTATAAACTGACCAGCTAATCCTATAATATATATGGGAATGTTGAAGGCCTGAAATAGCCTAAATAGTTTGGAAAAATAACAAATCTGGAAACCTTGATCTACCTGGTTCAAAATTTGCAACAACACATATAGTCTAGACAATAGAAGTCTGGCATGTAGGACAATGGCACATTGAAATAATGTGCACAAGAAAGAAAGTCTTATCTTTTATTATAAATTGATTTTCAAAAAATCCCCCAAAACAATTCAGTGCAGGAAAGACTAATTTTTTTTAACTGAGAAATGGTGCTGGGACAAATGGATGAATCATAAGAAAATCCAAAAAACCACTCAACAGAAAAAGCTTACATCACACTAACAACAATGAACTAAAAATCAACCTGGATGTAATTTCTCAAGGAAAACAGCAGAAGGCCTTCATGGTCTCTTAGCTATGACACCAAAAGCATGATCCATAGAAAAACCAAACTTATTAAACATTAGCAAAATTAAAAACTTTTGCTCTTCAAAAGTCACTGTGGAAAGTATGAGAAGACAAGCCAGAGACTTGGAGAAAATACTCGCATATTGCATACCTGGTAAAGATCATAGATAACACCTCAGTAAAAAGACAAAACATTTTCTGAAATAAGCAAAAGATTTGAATGGGCATTTTTACTAAAGAAAATATGTGAGTGGCAATGAAACACATGCAAATACATTCGAACCCATTGGTCATTAGGGGAAAACTGATTAAAACTATAAGAAGAGAGGGGCGCCTGGGTGGCTCAGTGGGTTAAGGCCTCTGCCTTCAGCTCAGGTCATGATCCCAGGGTCCTGGGATGAAGCCCTGCATCGGGCTCTCTGCTCAGCTGGGAGCCTGCTTCCTCCTCTCTCTCTGCCTGCTTCTCTGCCTACTTGTAATCTCTGTCAAATAAATAAATAAAATCTTAAAAAAAAAAAGAATGTTAAAACTATAGGAAGAGAGAACTTCACACCCTTAGGAGGACTATAATAAAAAGACAAGTGTTGGCAAGCCCATGGAATATACTAGAAGCTTTCTACATGGGAGCAGGAATGTGAAATGATGCAGACTCTTTGGAAAGCCATTTGTCAGCTTATACAACCTTGAAGATAAACTTACGTACGACCCAACACTTTCATTCCTTTCCCAGGAATCTACCCAGGTAAAATGAAAACAGATGTCCACATGAAGACCCACACATGAATATTCACAGCAGCATTGTTTGTAATATCCCCAAACTGCAAACAGGGGTGCCTGGGTGGCTCAGTTAGTTAAGTGTTGGACTCTTGATTTTGGTAGGCTCAGGTCATGATCTCAGGGTCGTGAGATTGAGCTGGGTGCGGGGCCCTGTGCTGGGTGGGAAATCTGCTTGAGATTCTCTCTCCCTGTGCTTGCATGCACCTTCAGGTGGGCACTCTCTCTCTCTTAAAAAAAAATTGCAAACAGTCCAAATGTCCATCAACTTGTAAATGGATCATCAAAACATGGTACCCCATACCAGAGCAGAATACCAGTATACGCCCCAGCATGCGTGAACTTCCAAAACAGTGTGCTGGTGTTGCCTGGCAGAACCGGGTCCGACCTCAGGTTTGGGGGCTCGCCTCTCGTAGGGCAGCGAGAAGGAGCTGGTAGAAGTGAGACCAGCTCACCGCTGAGGCCCCGGGAGTGCTGTCACACTAAGTGAACAAATCAGACCTGAGAGACTACATCGTATGGGATTCAATTTATGTGAAGTGTCCAGAGAACACAACTGTAGAGAGACATAAAGCAGACCAGTGGCTGTCTAGAGCCTTCGGTGGGAGCAGAGAAGCCACAAATCTGGTGATTGTTCCACCATTCTCGAAGTTGACTGAAAATTGTTTAATTGTCCTTTGAATGAATTTTATGGTCTATGGATTATATCTCCATAAAGCTGTTTGAAAGTGGACAGGAAATCTTGTAGCCATGTGTCTTAGGTTTTCCATGGCTTCCATTCACCCCATGCAATCCTCAGTCTCTTACTGGCTCCTTCTTATTTGTCTCCTTTCTGTGTTTTGGTCTGTAATTTTGTTCTACATGTTTCTTTCAATGATTTTATCCACTCCTATGGCCTCAGCTGCCACCTTGAACCTTAAAGTGCACTCTATCTCCAACCCCAAGATGCTTCCCCAAATTCTAAATTGGTACTTTCAAAAGCCTGTTGGACAAATCCAACTTCATACTCCACAGAAATGTCAACCTTGATTCATTTAATATGGTCTTCAGGGCCCACCTCACCTTCACCCTTGACCTTAGACTCCCTTTGACAAGGTTTATGAATTATTCTTCCAGACTCCATATGAAATATAAATGTTTCCCAACACTAGTATAGTTTCACCAAAACCTAAGAGTGGATTTTTTTAATTTATTGAAGTATTATTTCTTAACTAGTAAGTAAAGCTGTGTGCTTCTGTTTTCATTAAATAACAATAGTGGCTATTAAACTGGTATTTCAGGGCACCTTGGTGGCTCGGTCACTGGGCGTCTGCCTTCAGATCAGATCAGGATCCCAAGGCCTGGGATCGGGCCCCACATTGGGCTCCCCATTCGGTTGGAAGCCTGCTTCTCCCTCTCCCACTCCCTCTGCTTGTGCTCCCTCTATAGCTGTGTTTCTGTCAACTAAATAAATAAAATCATTTAAAAATTTTTTTAATTAAAAAAATTAACTGGTATTTCAGGGGCACATAGGTGGCTCAGTCAGTTAAGGGGCTGACTCTTGGTTTCAGCTCTGGTCATGATCCCAGGGTGGTGAGATTGAGCTTCATGTCTGGCTCCTCACTGGGTGGGCAGCCTGTTTAATATTCTCTCTCCCTCTGCCCCGTCCCCTCCCCTGCTCACACAGTCTTCTCTCTCTCTCTCTCTCTCTCTCTCTCCAAAACACAACAAAACATTGGTATTTCAGTGTATACTGTGTGCAGCTCTAATTCCCTTATTCTCTCATCCCTATAGGTGGTGAATAAAATTAAGTTCCCTGTACACCCAAGGAAGTAAGTGTGAAATGAGGGGCTCTCACTCCAAATACGAACAAACTCAGGGTATCATATGGGAGCACACAACAGGGAGCACATCTGACATTTGGATGTTCCCCTTCAGCTACAGAGAAATCAATGATGCACAAAGGGTTAGGGGTCTTTATCCACCTCAGGAAATGTTTGCAATTAGATGGTTCAGAGTGACAGACTGTAATGTTTCCCTCACATTTTCTAGATTACCAGTTAGACTGAGCATGTTTTCCTGCCTGTGGACCCTTCACACCCCACTCCCATGAATCACCTTCTTAAACAGTTCCCATCTGACTATGTGGAGTCTACTGTCTTTTCTCTTGAATTCATAGGAGCACTTGACTGCCCTGAGTTTGGGGGATGCTGGGATGCCCTGAGTTTGGGGGATGCTGGGACCAGCTGGGCCAGAGATCAGGCCCTGGGGGTCAGGACCAGGTGTGGGGAGGAGTCCAGGCCTGGGTCAGAGCTGGGCAAGGCTGGGCAGGGCCAGGCTGGGGTCGGGGCAGGCTCAGGGCCCAGGGTTAGGAGGAGGTGGTGCTGGGACGTGTGAGGGGGGGTCAGGTTGGGGACGGGGGGGGCCGGGATCCACACGCGGGCAGGGCGGAGGGTCAGGTCGGGTCGGGTCAGACTGGGGTCAGCAGCCCTGGGTATGGGTACAGAGGCGCAGACACCCCGCGCCCGAGGCTGGCCGGCGGCCCTGCTCTGGCTCCTGTTCCCGTCCGCAGGCATACGAGGGTCCTGGTCGGTGGCGTCCCGTGCCCTGGCCCCCGCCCCAGAAGAGGCCGACTCAGAGGAGCCCGGGCGAGCAGAGATCGGAGCACAGCGGTTGGCGCCCGAAGCCGGTGCGTTGGGCTGAGGCGTGTGGGCGGAGGGTTTCCGGGAGGGGCTGGGGCTGGGGCGGGGCGGCCGCCCCCTCTTCTCTCGGCCCCCTCTGACAGGCTGCCCTAGGCCATCCCCAAACCCCAACACAGGCGGGTAATAGGCCCCACTGCAGACGCCCCCGGAACGGGGCAGGTGCCAGGCTTGGCCCTGGCATGGCGGCTGGGTAGGGGAGGACTGCGGCTGAATGAGGGGCCCAAGAGACCGCTCCCAGCCCGCCAGGTGTGAATCCCAGGACCAGGGCTGTCTTCATTAGCCCACTTCCTCTTCTTGGAGAAACGGAGCGTCCTGAGTCAGGGCAGCGGCTTTCCCTGGGTCCTGCAGCACCAGACTCCTGCCTGTGACCCTCCCCCCGAGATGCTGGGAGGGGGTGGAGGGGCCACAGGAGCCCTCTGGACACACGATCTGGAGCAAGTTCCATAGCGGCCGAGACCTGCAGCTCTCGGGTCTGCAGAGCAGGTGAGGAGGTGGACTGTGCAGGTGGAAGGAAATGTCTGGGATGTGCCCTGTCGCCAGCAGGTGGGTTCAGGGATGCCTGTCTTCCCCGCAGATGCAGCCATGGCCCCCTGGTGCCCTTGCCCTGCTTCAGCAGAACCCTGGGCCTCCGTCCTTCCTCCAGGGTTCGGCCTGGGCTCTGCTCTGTGGTCCTCTGCAGCGGTCAGGAAGGCGGGGTCCAGCAGCCCCTGGATTTTGGACAGGCGCCTTGAGCCTTGGCTGTGGTTTTTATGTCTGTGAAGAGGAGGAGGGCCTCTGTGATCGCATCATTTGGGATCACCAGTGTCTCTATCATGGACAGGCTGGGGGGTGTCTCCACAGTGTGTGGGAGGCCCAAAGTGACGGGGAGGATCTACGGTGGCCGGGATGTGCCGGCCGGCCGGTGGCCGTGGCAGGCCAGCCTGCTGCACAAGCGCATGCACGTCTGCGGAGCTGTCCTCATCGACCCCCTCTGGCTGCTTTCCACTGCCCACTGCTTTCTCAAGTGAGTCCCCTTCCTGGGTGCCTGCAGACGGGCTGCAGGGCAGGGGGATGCAAGGGAGAGGAGGAAAAGAGTGATGGGTGTCTAATGACAGCTCCTCTGGGCTTTGCCCTTGAGCGGTGTGTGGCTTCCAAACACGTGACATTACTGCCTTTGACCCGTGTCCCCTCCACCTGAATGTGCCCCCCGCTCACCTCATTCTCTGTCCTCAGCCCCAGTGCCTGTCCCCTGACACAAACGTGCCCCCGGAGACTGGCAAGATCTGTCCTGCCGCCATGCAGTGTGGACAGGCTCTTTGCTTCCTTGGCCAGGGCTTCTGCTCAGTGTCCCCAGACTCTGGGGCATCAGACTTACTGCTTCTGCAGAACTGCATGCCTGGGAGGAGTTGCGGTTGCCGGCACCCGCCTGCCAGGCTGCTTGGGTGGGAGGTGGTGTCCCTGACCTTGACGTGGCTGCTCGAGAGGCTGGCTCCGCCGGCTTCCTGTGCCTGGCTCAGTGCCCGGCTTCGGAACAGACGAGGAGGGGTCTCGAGGGAGTGGAGGGGATCACAGACCGGGTCAGGGAGCTAGGCTTAGGCACTGAGTAGCTTTAAGGGGCCAGGGTCCCATCAGAACTGACCCTGTGCCACACATGAGCCCCTCTGTGGCAAGGGGGTGTCTCCATGCTGGCAGGAGAGAAAGCCAATGTGCTGAGAGGGAGGGCCCCGTGGACAGGGAGGGAGGTCAGGAGAGGTACAGTGGCCCAGCTTGCATGGTGCTGGAGGGAAGGGTTTGGGCTGGGGGGGAGGAGGTCGGGAGGGGTTGGGGGGGGGTTTCTAGGTGGCGGACCATCCAGTCAGGAGGGTAGGATGTTTTGTCACTTCTGTTCAGGGGACAAGGCAAGGTTCCATTTCCTGCACTCATTTGCTCATTTAACAGATCTTTTGTGAATGCTTATGACAAGTGGACAAGCAGCTGTGGGGCAGGAAGGTGTTCATAGGAAGAAAGGGCAGGAAAGGTTTGGGGCCACAGCTGGGCCGTGGGGAGCTTTGGGAAGGGTCAGGCTAGAGGGAGGTTGGAGCCGGAGCTTCTCTGTATAAAATGGAAGAGCTCGGTGTGAGGCCCCAGAGAGAAGCCTTGAGCTCGAGGGGTCCCTGCTCCTCCAGGTGTAGTGGGGAACAGAAGGTCAGCTGGCCTCAGGATAGCTGGGAAGAGGAGCCCAAAGTGGCCTGGCCTCCCGCAGGCACTGGCTCTGGAGGGAGGGGGGGTTAGATGAGGGGCAGGGAGAGAGACCTGGCCCGTGCTCAGAGCGGAGGGTGACCTCGAGCTCTTCTCCGCCAGCAAATCCCACGCCCCCACGGACTACCAGGTGCTGTTGGGAAGCACGCAGCTCTACCAGCACACCCAGCACACGCGGGAGATGCCCCTGAGCCGCATTATTGTGCACCCAGACTTTGAGAAGCATCACCCCTTTGGGAGCGACATAGCCATGCTGCAGCTGCACCTGCCCGTGAACCTTACCTCCTCCATCGCCCCAGCCTGCCTCCCGAGCCCCGGCATGCAGCTGGCCGGCAACTTGTCCTGCTGGATCACCGGCTGGGGGATGCTCAGCGAGGACAGTGAGGCGGTGTGGGAGTGGGTGAGGGCCGCAGGGGAGGAGGGAGGAGTGCTGGGTCTGAGGGGGCCCAGGCAAGTGGCCATGGGGCCTTGGGTCTCTGGGCCTCATTTCTAGAGGATGGGACTATTTTAGTTCTAGTTCTGAAAAATGTGTGTTTCTAAGTCCAAGGGACTGTCCAGCCTCCAGCATTCTCTCTCTCCCTCGTGCGCACACACACCATGCACGTACATATGTGCACATGCACACACAAAGGCACACATGCACGCACACACACGAAGGCGCGCACACACACGCACACACATGTACACACGAAGGCACACAGACTGGTTCTTCCTCCTTGAGGACAGGGGCCGTGTCTCACTTGTTCTAATATCCCAAGCTGGCCACAGGGTCTGGCACTTGGTAGGCATTTCACCATGGCTCCAGACTGGTCTCCCAGGTCCCATCCCATGTGCCCTGCTTTAGTGGCAACACAGCCGTCTGCTCTCTTTAAAACATGAATCTCGCCACTTCCTGCTCAGCTTGCTGCATGTCTTCCCGTCTGTACTTAGAACAAGCCCAAACTCCCTGCTTTGGGGGTCGGGCCTGCGTGTCACTGGCCCCCGATCTCCCTGCGCCTCTTCCCTGCTACATCCCCCGTCCCAGCCGCCAGCCTCCTTCCTGCTTGAGTGCACCAGGCTATCCTCACCCCAGGGCCTTGGCCTCGCCTGACTTCTCCGCCTGGCTTCTCTGCCCACCTGCCCTGGCTGGCGGGAGTCACTTTGTCTTTATGCTGCCACTCGGGCCCTCCTCTGCAGAGTCGTGTTGCTCACAGGAGCACAAAGAGGTACCTCCTCCCGTTCTGTTTCCTTCACACCATTTATTAGATCTATAACAGTCCCGTCCACTTGCCTCACTCACCCGGTGTCCCCAGCAACAATGCCCCTTGTGTCGGGGTGTCCACAGATGCCCAGCATGAGGACAGATGAATGGACGGGTGAGTGATCATGGCTGGGAGATGAGTGGCTGGTGGCCAGTGGCCAGATGCTGGAGGGACGGAGCCACGCGTGAACGGGTGGGTGTGTGGACAGGTGGGTGGAAGGAGGGAGCACGGTGGGGCATGAGGTAGGACGATGGAGGGATGAGAGGAAGGTCAATGACAGGCAGGTGGCCCGTGTTTGTTAAGGGCCCACAAGTGGTGTGTGTTGGTGGGATTTGCCTTCTGCCTTTGTGGATATGAGGTGCCTTTGTGGGTATGAGGGGCAGGAAACGGAGGAGTCTGTGGAAGTCTGGGAGAGGGGAGAGGAGCCTGTGAGGGATGAACGGAAGGCTACTGCCCTGTTCCAGGCTCATCTGTGCTGAGCAGGCCCCGTGTTTTGGGGGCAGTGGGGGTGCGGCGTGGCTGGGCTTCCCCACAGTGCATGCCCCTGGTCCCCTTCTCGTCCACACAGAGCATCTGCACTCGCCCTTCCGTCTGCAGGAGGGTAAGGTGAACCTCGTGGAGAACGAGTTCTGTAACGTCTTATACAAACAAAGACTCAGCAACAGCAAGAGCCACTCTGTGCGAGAGGAGATGCTGTGCGCTGGGGACTTCTCGACGGGAAGGGCCATCTGCCGGGTAAGCGGGGCTGTTTCTCTTCTTCCCTGCCTGCTCCCCTTCATGTCCCCAGGGGCCTGTGTTGCTTCTCGTCTGCGTGTGGACCCCCCCGGGCCTGTGTGTCTTTGCCGTCTAGTTTTTCCCTCTCACTTTGATGTCGCGCTGCCTGTCCTTTTCTTTCAGGAGCTCCTTGTACTTTTGTGTGTTCTGGATGTGCTTCCGCTGCTGGGCATGGGGCCCGGAAGGGTCTCTTTCCTCTGTGTGAGGCCCCTCCTGCAGGTGGGCCAGGAGGCCCAGCAACGGAATGTGGCCAGCCTCATGTAAGGCAGCTCGGCCCGACCACCCTGGTGCTCTGACTTCAAGCCCACCCTGCCTCCCAGCATGCTCCCTGGGCTCAGCCTCGAGAGCCAGCCAGCTTTTGGATGCCTGGCTCCTGCAAGGAAGGCTCCAGAAGGGGAGGAGAGCAAGGGAAGGAGGGAGGGCCCTGGAGCCGGACACACGACTCGGCCACTTGTCCCTGCCTGCCCGGGGGCCTTGGGTGGCACCTTCCGAGCCTGAGTGGGATTCTGAGGCCTCCTTCATGGGGTTGTCGAAAGGCTGGTGTAGTGGGCTGAATACTGTTCCCCAAATTCATGTTTACTGGGAGCTTTAGAATGTGACCTTACTGGGAACTATGTAGGGTCTTTGCAGCTGTGATTAGGTCTCGAGGTGAGACCGTTCTACATTCAGAGGGGCCCTAAATGCAATGACTGGTATTGTTAAAAGGTGGAGGGAAAGGCGCCGAGACCCTTGACGTCAGAGTCTGCCTCTAGAAGTGGCAGAGGCAAGTTTCTGTTGTTTTCTAAGCCCCCTGGTTTGTCGTCATATGTGATGGTGGCTCCGAGAAACCCAGGAGGTGTGAGATGGGCCTGCTGGGGGGAGGCCTCACTTACAGCCACTCTCACTACGGCCTGGACAGCTGCTGGGCCAGGGGAGGGGCCTCAGCCACCTGCCCTCCTGGTAGGAGGTAGACCTGCTCGCCTGGTTCTCAGGCCACGGCCGATGATGGGGACCCTCTGGCCCAACCTCCTCACAGGGCCAGCTGCACCCAGAGGGGACACACACTCAGACGTCCCTTCTGACCCTTCCCTGCATCTGCCTTCTCCCGCGGAGGCCAGGCCTGTGGAGCTTAGAGCCGGTGCCCTTTGTGGGCCTGGGGGCTGGACATTGTAGCGCCCTCCACCCCAGGCTGAGGACCCTGCTGAACTGGACACCTGGGAGCCCTCCCCCTGCCCCCCCGTAGCCTTCCCATCACCACAGCCCGTCCATGAGATTCCATTGGCTGCGTCTGCCAGGCCACCTGCTCGGGCCCCCACCCCAGGGCTCTCTTCTCCCCCCTGAAGTGGGTGCTTCTCGTGGAGGGCGCTGGAAGCAGCTCTGGGCGGTGGGTGGTGCAGGGTGACCCAGCGCTCAGCTTGTGGGGTGGACAGACCTGGCTCCGGTCTCAAGCTGACATTTCTCAGTGCTGGGAGCCCAGCCGAGATTCCTCACCCATGGAGTCGGGGTGCTGACAGCCTCCCCTGCACGAGGTTCCGGTATAGAGTTTAGCGCCGCACCTGGTCTGCAGGAACAAGGCACACAGGTTGGCCTTCACTCTCCTGCCCGGTCTGCCGCCCCGATCTGAGCGCTGCGTGTCCTTCCGAGCCTGTCTCAGCCTCACCCTCACGGATGTGCGCGTAGCTGCCTGGGCCCCGCGGGACACACACACACGCTGCTTGTTCTGTATCTGCGCGCTGCAGACCAAGATGCGCTCGGTGGGGGCTGTGTCAGTGTCGGGGTTTCCTCTGCCGTTCGAGAACTCTGCAGGGGCCGGGAGGCTGCAGGAGTCCATCCTGCGTCCTCCAGGCTGGCCCCCGGCCCGGCACAGTATCTGCCGCTCACCTGCGCGGATCGCTGAGGCCTGGAGGGGACACAGGCTGCGGTGCGAGAGGGGGCCCAGCTGTAGGGGGCACTCCAGGTGGGGGGCCCCGGGGAGGTGAGGGGTCCCCACTCTCCAAGGAGCCCCTGCCTGTGAGTCTGGGTCCACACTGGTGAGCCACCTCAAACTGGATGGCTGAAAAGACAGTCATCATCTGGCGTTTCTGGGGGCCCAAAGTCTAAAATGGTGGTGTGGGCACTGCCAGCTCCGTCAGGAGGCTCGAGGGAAGAATTTCCTCTCCTTCCTCAGGTCCTGGGGCCACCTGCACTTGTTGGCCCGTGGCCGCCTCTAACCACAGAGCTCGTGGGTCTAGCCTCGGCTTTGGGGGCCCAGCTTCTCCTGTGACTCTGACCTCCTGCCGCCCTTTGTCTGGTGGGGACCCACCCAGACAACCCAGGGCAGTCTTCCTATCCCAGGACCCTCAACTCCACCACCACTGCAGAGCCCTGTGTAAGGTCACGGGTTCCAGGGGTGAGGCTGTCATTGGCCAGCCACACCTGTGCCCTTCTGTCTCCGCCAAATGACCTCGTTCCCAGCCCTGGGTCTCAGCCGGAGATCTGACAACACCCAGGCCGTCGGTCGGCCTAGGAGCCCAGCAGTCTTCCTGTCCCCACACACAACATGCACTGCCAGCCCCTCCTGGGGTCTCGGAGTCTCTCCAGTGGAGACATGTGGCAGGAGTGCCCTCCTCCCTGGAAGACCCCCCGAGAGTACTGAGCCTCCCAACCCATGCCACCCAGGTGTGTCCCCACCGTGCCACCAACATGCCCTGCCAGTGTTTCAGGACTCTAGTAACTCCCAGCACCCCGCTAGGTGACCCCTGCCTGCTCCCCCAGCCCCCAGCAATGCGGGCTGCCTCCAGCAGGCCTGGGCTTGGGCGTTTTCTGGTCATCTTCGACCAAGAAGCGGGGAAAAAACCAAAGTCCTAAATAGATGAAAAGGAGGGGGCCCCAGGGCGTGGGGATGGAGGTTAGCTGCAGAGGCTTGGGCCGGCCTGCCTCCACTCACAGCCAGCCCTCCTGGGCCCTGTCCTTTGTCCCAGCCGCCAGAGCCCCCCCTTGGTGGACGGGCAGAGGGCAGAGTCCTGAGGGGTGGTCGAGTCCCATGAAGCGCAGTTCCCAGGCCCACCGGTGTGAACTTGAAGGGTCCACGTGCGACGTGCGACGCTGGCCCAGACTTTCCCAGACTCGCAAGTCCCGCCTGCCCCTGCTATTCTCAGACTCTGCTCCGTTACCCACACTAACTCCCCTCTCTCCCCTAGGGTGATTCCGGGGGCCCCCTCGTCTGTGACCTCCCCACGGCCTGGGTTCTGGTGGGGCTGGCCAGCTGGGGCTTGGACTGCTGGCACCCTGTCTACCCCAGCGTCTTCACCAGGGTCAACTACTTTACCGACTGGATCAACGAGGTCCGGAGGCTCCCTCCTCCCCCTGGTCCCACATCTGCTCCTCAGATCCGGGTTCCGCATCAGCCTCCGCAGGCCACCGGCTCATCCAGCAGCGGCACAGCCCTCGTACCTCCCCAGACTTGGCTCCTGCTGCTGTTTGCCCTCAGGGACTCACGGCAGGTCCTGCGGTGACCCACTGAGGCCCTCTGTCCAGCTCTCTGCCTCTGGCCCCAGTCTGCTTGCTGGAACCTTCCACGCCTCCCCTCCCCCAACCCCACTGGCTCTCAGGGGTCCCTCCAGGACTTTCCTGTCCATCATCTGCCACCCCCAAGCCAAGTCTGAAAAACCAAAACAGAAACAAATAAAAGACTCATCCTGCTCCTGTCTTGAGACCCCACTGCCCCTCCTGCTTCTCGGCATTCACCCATCCCTTGACATCAGGCATCTGGCTCCTGGGACAACTGTCCTAGGGCAGAGGGGGGTGGTGGAGGGAGTGGGCAGGGCTGCCAGTTGGGAAGAGGTCAGACTTCACTCCTGCCTCGGGGAGCACTGGGGAGCACGTGTGCCTTCAGAGGAAGTGTGTGAGGCAGCTCAGGCTGCATAACAAACACTAGAGCTGGGGGGTGGGGGCTCAAACAGCAGTAATTTATCACCTCCCAGACCTGGAGGCAGGAAGTCCAGCGGAGGTCCAAGCGTGGGCAGGGCTGGTTTCTCCTGAGGCCTCTTTCCTGGTAGACACCATCTTCCCTGTGTCCTCACATGGTCGTCCCTCCGTGTATCTATGATTGCCTTATAAGGACACCAGTCCTATTGGATTAGGGCCACCCCAGTGACCTCGTTTACCTTTATTCACCTCTGTAAAGAATTTATCTTCAAATACAGCCACATTCTGAGGCACTGGGAGTTAGGGGACCAATATAAGAATTTTAGAAAACACAATTCAGCCCACAAGCCGAAGTAAGACATTCCACTAGATATCTACAATGTGGGGGAGCAAGAATCTCCCCCAAAGTAGAGAAACAGCAACCCAGGGGTTTGGAGGAGGGAGGACCGACTCCCTGTGCAGGTGGAGGGAAACTCTAGCCTGCTGGGTGATTAAGTTAGACTGGGGTGCATGACCAGGCCATGAGGAAGGGAGTTCCTGCCTGCAGTAGGAAGGGTGCTCGGGCTCGGAGGGTCTGGGAGAGCGAGTCAGAAGCAGAGGAGGCCAGATGCCAGGCTGAGAGCCAAGGTTCAGGCCGGTGGTCCTCAGACCTCTGTTCCTACAGTGGACTCCCAACACCTTCCTCACCTGCCCCTCTGGCCCCACTGTCCCCAGCTGGAAGGGACCCAACTCCGTGTCAAACTCTTCCCTGCTTCCCAAGGCCACAAGCCAAACTGCTTGAGGTGTCCACACGCCTTCAGCAGGTGGATCCTGGTGTCACCTTTCCTGCTTAGCTGACCCAGAACCTCGTGACGTGGTGACAAGCCCTTGAAACAATGTTCTAGGGTGTCCTTCCTGGCCATCTGCCTGACAAAGGCCCTGGTACAGCTAGCACAGCCCCCTCCTCCCAATGCACCCACCCCAGCCCTCACACCCACAATAAGGCGGGAAAGCTCCCATTCAGTGCACAGATCAAGTGCCAGTCAGAAGGTTCCATGCAAATTCTTCCCAATTTTGGCATTGTTTAAATATCTTGGATCCTTGGTGACAGATGGGCAAAAATGGACTCACATGCCCATTAACACTGGGATCTTATTGGTGCAGGTTCTGCCTTCCAAGATGGTCTTGGGAGGCCCCGGGAACGTGTCTTCCCAGGGCCCATGCTTGCGTGGGCATTGCTGGCAGACCCTGCCCTGGCCGTCCCTCTGGCCGGAGCCCCACCAGTGAGGTACCCGACGCGTGGCTGTGTACCTGCCACCGGCTCAGCTGTCTCTGGAGGGGAGAGGTGAGCATTCTCTCCCTTGGTGGAAATTCAGTTCTGGGGCCCCGGGCAGGGGACCTCGGGCCCCCAGATGTCCCTGAGTGCTGAGATGGCGTGCCATTCTCACACGCTCACAAGCTCAGGGCAGCGTGGGCAGTTCAGCTGGAGCCTTAGTGTCTCCACCGGTTCTAACCCTCTCTTCTGCCACCCGTGGCAGCTGCGGCGGGCTGTGCTCTGAAGTTAGGTGCTTCCCTGCCCCTCCTGGATCTTCTCAGACCTCTACCAGAGGCATCCCACACATGCCTCACTCCCATGACAGAGCAATCAACTTTCCCCAACACCTGCAGCCAACTCGTGCTCAGGATTATTATCCCGCTTCAGTTTCCTATTAAAGATGAAATCAAGTCTCGCAGGGGTCTGTAGGGCTTCAGAGATGGCACAGGTAGTAAGGAGAACATCTCTCTTGGGGAGCTGGAGCTCCCCGCTGTTCCAGACTCCAGCAGGCTGTATTCAGCTGCTGTCACCCTCCCCAGCATCCTCTCAGACACCTGGGATGGGCTTCCTCAGATCTGGGCCCCAGATCTCCGCTCCTGAGTAGGCAGTCTAGAGTAGAGGTGGAGGGAAGGGGCTAAGTGGAGGGGACAGTGAGCCTGGGAACAGGTCCTGGAGGGGCACTGGAGGCATCCATGGGGAAAGGGACATGGAAGGTCTGTCACTGGGGATTCCCTGCCCTCCTAGATGGGGCACTGGCACTGGCTGCCAGCTGTCATTGCCAAGTCAACCCCAGACTATTACAGAAGTGAGAACAAACTAACAATCGATTACAGGCTTCCTGTTTCCAGTCTGGAGGATAAGGAGCTTTGAAGTCATTACTCCCATCCTCAAAACATGATAAGCATTGAAAAACCTAAAAATCAACAGCTCTTCTTAGACCCAGCAGAAGACTGAGATCATAGAGCAAACTATGGCCCAGAAAATCAGAGAGACCAGATTCCCAGATTGGGAATCCCAGCTTGCCCAAGTGTGGCCAGCTGCCGGAGCCAGCCCTGCTGTGGGAGGGTTCACGTGGTAGCTGGTAGTTAGTGGCTAAAGACCTGTGTGGACCAACTGAGAGTCCACGGCTCTGGAGTCCAGCCCCCGGTGAGGTGGGGGGCACACTTGCACAAGTGTTTCTTCCAGTGGCCTTGTTACATTCTCAAGGGTAGGTCAGAGAAAACTCCTTCCCACTTCTTGTAGGGCAGATAGTTTCTCCAAACCTGTAACTTCTTTTCATCCCTGACTGGGCCTTTCATCCAGGGGAAGTTTTAATTTTGATGAAGTCCAATTTTTTCTTTTTTCTTTTATGGCTGTTGCTTTTGGTGTCAGGTCCAAGAGCTCCTCGACAAGCCCTACCACCCAAAGATGTTCTCCTAGTTTCACTTATACAAGGTTCAATGTTTTATATCTTACATTTCAATCTATTAATCATTTTGAGTTATTTTTAAATTTACTAAAACCGCTATCCTCTTTCCATCATACTGCTTTTCTGCTTCCCAAAAACACAAGTTTGCTCTATCTCTGTGTGACTATTTCTGAATTATCTGTCCTGTCCGTGGAGCCACACAGCTATCCCTCACCAACACCACACTGCCTTATACTATAGCTTTATGTCAAGTCGTAACGTCCTCCAATTGTATTCTGCTTTCTCAAAAACAGTGCTAGCTATTCTGGTTCCTTTACCTTTACCTTTCCTCTATAAATTTTGGGATAAGCTTGTCTAGGTTGACAAAGGAAGTCTGTGGACATTTTACTATATACTATCTTCCAATTCATGAATGTGATATATCTCTTCATTTATTTAGGTCTTGTTTGGTTCCTTTCATGAGGGTTTTACTGATTTTATCATACCGATCTTCTCTTTAAAAAAATGTTATAACCAAATATTCAACTTTTTGGAATTGTTGTACATGCATTGTGTTTTTAATTTTTGGTTTCCAATTGTTCATTGTTGGTATTAGGAAATACAATTCATGTTTCTGTGTTGTTTTGTATCCTGAGACACAAGATAGAGTGATCATCATTTGTTAAGCATTTTCTTGTAGATTTCTTTGGATTTTCTACATGACCAGTCATGTCATCCACGAATATGGACAGTAATACTTCCTTCCTTCTAATCTGTTTTTATTTCTTTTTCTTGCCATACTGTATGGGCCAGCATCTACAGTACTAAGTTGGAAATGAGAGATGAAAGAACATCCTGATCTTGTTTTTGAATTTGAGAGGAAAATATCCATTCTTTCACCATTATGTATGATGGCATCAGTAGGTTTTTTGGTAGATATCCCTTGCTAGGTTGAGGTAGTGCCCTTCTAGTCCCAGTTTTATGAGTGTCTAACATGAATGTGTGTTGAGTTTTGTCAAATGCTTTTTCTGCACTAACTGCTATGCCCATGTGGATCTTTTTCTTTAGACTATTAATATGGTGGTTTACACTTATGATTTTTGAATATTAAACAAGGCTTGCACTCTTAGAATAAACTCCATTTAATCATAATGTATTGTCAAAGAAACTCTAAATGGATGAAAGACCTCAATGTGAGACAGGAATCCATCAAAATCCTGCAAAAGAACATAGGCAGTAACCTCTGTGACATGGGCCATGCAACTTCTTTCAAAACACGTCTCCAAAGGCAAGGGAAACAAAAGCAAAAATGAACTATTGGGACTTCGTCAAGATAAAAAGCTTCTGCACAGCAAAGGAAACAGTCAACAAAACAAAGAGGCAACCCACGGAATGGGAGAAGATATTTGCAAATGACACTACAGACAAAGGGCTGATAGCCAAGATCTATAAAGAAATTCTCAAACTCAAGACCCAAAAAACAATCAAGTTGAAAAATGGACAAAAGACATGAACATACAAATGGCTAACAGACACATGAAAGAATGTTCATCATCATTAGTCATCAGGGAAATTAAAATCAAAACCACATTGAGGGATGCCAGGGTGGCTCAGTGGGTTAAAGTCTCTGCTTTCAGCTGAGGTCATGATCCTGGGTTCCTGGGATTGAGCCCTGCATCAGGCTCTCTGCTTGGCGGGGAGCCTGCTTTCCCCCCCCTCTCTCTCTGCATGCCTTTCTGCCTACTTGTGATTTCTGTCTGTCAAATAAACAAATAAAATCTTAAAAAAAAAACCACATTGAGATACCACCATACAGCAGTTAGAATGGCAAAAATTAACAAGGCAGGAAACAACAAATGTTGGAGAGGATGTGGAGAAAGGGGAAACCTCTTACACTGTTGGTGGGAATGCAAGTTGGTGCAGCCACTTTGGAAAACAGTGTGGAGATTCCTCAAAAAATTAGGGGCGCCTGGGTGGCTCAGTGGGTTAAAGCCTCTGCCTTCGGCTCAGGTCATGATCCCAGGGTCCTGGGATCGAGCCCCGCATCGGGCTCGCTGCTTAGCAGGGAGCCTGCTTCCTCCTCTCTCTCTCTGCCTGCCTCTCTGCCTGCTTGTGATCTCTGCCTGTCAAATAAATAAATAAAATCTTTAAAAAAAAAAATTAAAACTATTGTTACCCTATGATGCAGCAATTGCACTAGTGAGTATTTACCCCAAAGATACAGATATAGTGATAAGCAGGGCCATATGCACCCCAATGTTCATAGAAGCAGTGTCCACAATAGCCAAACTGCGGAAGGAGCTGAGATGCCCTTCAACAGACGAATGGCTAAAGAAACTGTGGTCCATACATACAATGGAATATTATTCAGCCATCAAAACCATACACTTAAAATGAGTGAATTGTATCCTAAGTGATGTCTTGAGTTTTTATTTTATTATTAATTAATATTAAAAATTAAATCATATTAATTTATTTATATATTTATATAATTATAACCATATATTTTTATATAATTACATATTTATAGAATTAAATTAAATAATAATTATAATTATGATTATTAATAAAATAATTGATAATTAATAAAATCATTAATTTATTTATATTAATATAATATTAATATATAATAATATATGAATATATATTTGTAATAATATAAATAAATATTATATATTTATTAACCGAGCTGGAGCAAACATGTCACAATGCTAACACTGTGTCTACATATTCTCTACACTGCTTTCTACTGCATTTTCCCATTTTTTAATAATGTGGTTGAAACGTTCCTAATGACTTTACCCATTTTCACTGAAAAGGAAAAAAACAGTGTTAATGAATGCTGGCCAACTGTGATCTATGAATACCAGTTAGATCATTTCGACTTATGGGGAGGAGACATAAAAGCATCATGGGGGGAGTGGTCAGTGTCCAGGAACTGGATCCAGAGACACCAGGGGGCAGCAGAGGCAGAATTTTGTGTGACTAGTGACTCAGAGGCTTTCCTTCCCTGTGTTAGGAAGGAATGTGAGAGAACCAGAATCTGGTCAGTTTCCTGCTAACAGACTACACACTGGGATGGACTAATGTACATAAATTAAGAACCCTACCAAGTAGGGATCCTTCTGCAATTTGTGTTTGTGGGTGGAAAACATCTCTATGTACAATGTCCTTCTTTGTTGTACACTTTCACACAACACGCATCCCTGAAACAGGATCCTCAGAATGAACCAACACAAAGTACATTCCAAACACAGACGATAGAATGAGAGTGGGAGCTGACTTTCAGAGACCCGGGGAGGATGGCAGAAGGAACCCTCAGACAGCACAGCATAACCGCAAGATATTTTATGAAAATGAGCACCAAAGGCCCAGGTGTGCACACACATACCAGAGGAAACAACCCTCAGAACTCATGGAGTCATGTCCGGGGCCCTCCCAGTGGATGTGCCAGGTGGTGAGGGCTCCTGCCAGCTTGGCTGGGGGAAGGTCC
>PISX010024542.1:0-27721 GCA_004024625.1 Mellivora capensis
GGTCTCGAGACAGGTGTCCAGGGTCTGGCACGAGTCAGGCCTTTGGAGAAGGCTTATCTTCGAGCCTGAGCCCCGTTCAGAATGTCACAGAGGACCTTGGCACTAATGAAAAACGATTCCTTCCCTCCCTCCCTCCTCTCCCTCTTTCCTTTTTTCCTCCCCACCCCATCCCTCCCTTCTGCTCTGTCTTCCTTTTCTCCTAAGTAATGTCTGTCTGTCCTGCTTGCAGCGAGGGGCTGTGTCTCTGCTCTTTGCCAGCCTCCGCACGCCTCCTGCTCTGTGCACAACTGGGGCTCAGCACAGAGCGGTCGGATCAGCAGATGGACCTGGCGGTGGGAGTGGAGGCGAGATCTCCCGGCGAGGCGCCGTCGGGAGGCTGAGGCACCAGGAGCGAGCACGGCGGACACGGCCTCCCTGGAGGGTCGGGAAGCGGGGAGGGTCTGGCCTCGCCCCAGACGGAGATACAGCTATGGCAGCGGTGAGGAAGGCTGAAGCGCCGTTCAGAGCACTTGACGTCCGCCCCCTCTGTCCTCAGAACAGCCCTATGGGGAAAGACCTGTTCGCATCCCCATTTTACAGGTGGAAAAACTGCTGCACAGGCAGCTTCCCTGAAGTGATGGGGCCAATGAGTGGGGCAGCCTGGTTTCGAACTGAGCAGGTTCCCTTAACCACCAGAGAGAGAGAGAGAGAGAGAGAGAGGGAGATCCTTGACATCCATGGGGTTCTAGGCATGGATTCCTGCCCTAAGGGACTCGTAGCGTGCTTCTGCTCTCTGTGTTCTTTAAAACTAGAAACTTTCTTGAGGTGTAATTTACGAACAGCGCAGTTTAAGTGTCGACGCAGTGTGATGACTGTGCGTGCCGGTGTGATCGGCCACACCATGTTCTCTGGGGCTTATGGTTCGAGCGCTGGTGTCATGGCTGGGCATCGTGGCCTCCCCCTCGGAGACGGAGAACATGGGGGCTAAGAAGCTGGGGCTCACCTCTGCTTGCAAGAGCGAAGGTTGACACCCGGTTTTGACTGGGTCTATACATCCTGCCAGTTTTAATCAACTCCCACTCAGCCAGCTGGCGAGGGAGGGATTCCTGCCCGGGGACGCGGGGATGACTGGACTCACATCCGTTGATGAGCCCAACAGCAGCTTATGGGTTGTGTGTACCCACAGCTGGGGAGGGAGGATGCTGGGGGCCAAGCCAGGCCCATGGGGGCTGTGATGAGGAGCGAGAGCCCGCAGGGACTGTGGGAAGCAGCCTTCCGAGGAACCGGGCCGGGATCGCCCAGCCCCCTGGGAGGGTGTGATCGGCCTGCCTGGACGGCGCCGTGGACGGGCAGACAGCTGGACCCCGCCACTCTGGGGTGAGCAGGAGCTTCACTGGCCCCCGTGCTCCCCGCCTCATTTGGCCTGGGGACCTGATCTGTGGGAGCAGAGCCAGGGAGGCGGTTTCAGAGAGGACTCTCGGGGCCCCTCTGGTTTGCCTCATATGCCCAGGCGGCACCAGTATCAGGCCTGACATCAGACCAGACCATCCACTTGCCATGTCTTCCAGGCGACAGCCCTCTGCCTCTCCCCCAGCACAGGCTTGCCGTCTCCTACTGGGATACTCGGCCAGGTCCCCGTCCCTGGCGAGGACCCTGCTGCTATTGCCCCGTGTATCATTTTGCACACGAATGTGCGCTCTGGTGAATGTGGCTCCACATCTGGTGTCCAACAGAGTTCTTAGAGCAGCTGTATAGGGCAGCTTTTTACTGGAGAGGAAACGGGTTTCAGGGAGTTCAAATAGCTCGCCTCTGGCACATGGCCAGCAGGGGGCAGGTGGGAGCCTCGGTCCCCCCCAGACCTGTGGCCCAGCCCCTCCCCTGCAGCTGCACCTGTCACTCAAGGATCCCCCCCCCCAACCCGGCCCCTGGGAGCATCCCACTATAGCCAGAGTTCCATCCCCTGCCTCATTCCTCAGGGACGGAATCCCAAGCATCCTTGAAATTGAGATGCTTCCATTCAAATCAGATTCCCTGTGTCGGGCATCCGCTGGGGACCTGGCAAACCAAGTTTAGCCATAGTGAGAGATGATTGAAGCCATCACTCAAGCTTTCACTGCGTCTCAGCCTGGGAATCGTCCAGCTGTGTCCCCCTGGACAGGCTCTCTGTTTTGCAGAACTTTTCACATGGAAGCTCGGGCCTGCCCTCGCGTGGTGAGGGCCCATGCCGCCCTGTCCCCTCCTGGATGGTTAGCAGGCTGCGGTCAGAGCCACGGCCACGCTCAAGGGGCAGGCACGTGGCCGGGGCTCCGAAGGAGAGCAGGCTACGTGCTCGCCATCATCGCCGGGCCCGTGGGATGCCTACTGTGTGCCGACACTGATCCCAACAGCCACGTGTCCACTCCCCGAACTCCCATATCAACCCTGTGAAGTAGGTCCGTTTCTCAGACACCTCTCAGATGGGGAAACTTGACATGGGGTCACGTGGCGTGCACCCCTTCCTGGGTCTGAGCCCTGAGTTCCTCCTGCTGGGACCTCCCTGGACCTTCCCTCCCGTTGTAGGACAGATTCCAGGCCGAGGATGCCTGGGGCCTCTCTGAGAGGAAACTGACGTTTATCCCGCCAGACGTCTGCCCGGTCCGAGCTCCCATCCCGCGGGGTCTGCGACGGCCAGATCTTTGGTTCAGTCACTGCACTGCTGAGGCTTTTGACGGGGACTGGTTCGGGAGCGCGACTGCCTGATGAGAGGATACGGATGGTGCTTAAACTGCAGAATGTCACTGTGTCACAGGACTGGAGGCAGAGGCCCCGGACGCAGGAGTCTGTGGGGTCAGTTCTCCCGAGGGCTGTGAGGGACGGCCTGCCTGTCCAGCCTCCGTCCTCGGCTGCCCACGCTGTTCTCAGCCTGTGTCTTCCCATCGGCCTTCATCCTCAGGGTCTGGTGGTCTGCTACGGCGGCTCAAACACACCGGCCCATGGGGCACAAGTCCGGGCGGCATGGGGCTGGTTCCTCCTCAAGGCCCCGAGGGGGTGTGACCCTGGCCTCTTCCAGCTTCCAGAGGCTGCAGGCTGCCAGCACTCCTTGGCTCTGTGGTCTACGAGGTCTTTTCCCTGTCACCCTCCCTTACGGCCCGTGCCCTCTGCCTTCCTCTGAGAAGGATTCGGCCCCCAGAACCCAGGACCATTTCCCTAACAGTGATATTTGATTCAGTTCTGCCGGCCAGGTAAGGTGATCTCAGGCTCCAGGGATTCGGGTGTGGACCTCCTGGGGCCCCTGCTCATTGGAGCCCACTCGTTTCCTGCCGTAGTGGTGTGCATGGCCACGGGGGCGGGGGGGCTTCCTGTCTTGGCTCAGAGGACTATGTGAGGGAGAAACCCGTCTGTGTCTTGGCAAGCCGCTGAGATTTGAGAGTCATTACCACATCGTGGGAATCCAGAATGTCACGGTCAGTGGCCTTCTCTAGTGGGGGCCTGAGCTGTGTGTCCGGGGGCGGGGGCAACAGGAGAGCACGCACGGTGTGCACGGGTGCACGGGGCTTGCCAAAGTGATGGGAAAACCTTTATGGCTACTGTTAGGGTCCGTGATCAAAGGAACGAGACTGATGCAAAGTGAAAGTCAAGCAAAGCTTTATTTCGCACCAAGCATCAAAAAGCAAACCGACCAGTCGGGGCCGACTCTTACGAAGTGACAACGATGATGATGAGGCCGCTCCCCGGACAAGGCCGCTGTTCCCGACGACCAGGACGACCACGACGCTCGGACGCTCCCGACGACTACTACTTTCCCCCCCCACACCCCTGCCTCCCAGACTACCCTTTATAGAGGTGGTCGAGCCCGGCCCACACGCAGGTGGCCAGCGAGACTGCAACACACAGGAAACACTGCACAGTCATGCTTGGTCGGCAGTATGGGCGGCCAATTGAATTCCAATTCACCACAGTAAATATATATGCATGCCCCACTGATTGGACGTCTCCATCCAGCCTGGCCCGCCCCTGTATCCAGGGTTTGCAAGTAAGTTCCTCCGGGAGGGGCGGGGTCAACCCAAGCCCACAACCACAGGACTCTCTCTGGCCAACCAGGCCTCTACAGCTATGAAGGAGGGTCTGGGTCACGGTTAACCTTCTCGAAGGACAGGAGGGCTGGGCCGTGCTCTGGATTCCGTGTGACATGAGCTCAGCACGTAATCGACTGTTTCACACCAGTGCCTGGTGTCTCTACGCACTCCCACCCTTCC
The DNA here is from genome assembly GCA_004024625.1 of Mellivora capensis. Lineage (NCBI taxonomy): Eukaryota > Metazoa > Chordata > Mammalia > Carnivora > Mustelidae > Mellivora > Mellivora capensis. The sequence goes on from PISX010024542.1 coordinate 4,215, forward strand.
TCGCTGCAGGCCTGCCCCACGCTGCCATACTCACAGCCATGAGATTTCTTCTTTACCTTCCGTGAGAAAGGACGATTTCCTTCCCTGAATAATTACGCCTCCATCCAGTGTCTAATTCCCTTGATTGCCATATCCAGAACACTTTCTTCCTTGCCTCAAAGGAATCCTTGTGCCTTTGCTGATGAATCACCTGGCAAGCCACAACTTCTGAGAACGACTGCCTAGCCTCCCCCCACCCCGTAATTATTTCCCCGATACTACATGATCCCTAATTACCTCTCCATCGACTGCTCTCCCTGGGGGCTGGTTGCCACTAAGGTTAAGCTCAAGACTGATGGGGGAAACTCAGTCCGATCCACACGCCCCCCCCCGGCCCTGCTGAGGACATTAAGAGATAAGAAAGTGTCACTGTTTGGGCACTTAAGCAGCCGAGAAGTCTTTGCACATCTGATCAAAGCGGCAAAATGCTGAACATGGACCAACACCTTAAAATGCTGGTCAGGAAGAGTGATCGGCGCCCGTGAGTCTGGGAGGGAGGTTAAGGAGTTTCCAGCCTTAGAACGTCTCAGCAGAACCCATCCATGAATGGCTCTGCTAGGACGTTTTCTCCCTCGTTAATCTTTTCCTTCCGAGAGCGGCTTAGCTCCGACCTGCCCACTAGAGCCCCCGCAACCGAGGCACCTGCTTCCTCCTGCGCCGAAGGAACCTGCCATTTCTGGGCTAATGCTCACCCTCCCCGCAGAGCCGTCTGCTTTCCTGAACCAGTCATGAGAATCCCGTCTTGCTCAATAGGGGTGGTTGGGGAATGCGGCTACAAAACCAGTCCAGCCAGAAGAAAGTCAGATGGGACCAGGGGGCGTCAGGCAGTGCTTCTGCTTTTAAAAAAGCAGAAGCTTTTAAAAGATGCAGAGAAAAAGGGAAAGATCCCTTTACCTGCCATGTCCCTCGGCGATGCCTGGAAACCTGGCTGCCATCTTGAAACCCTGGAGCGAGCTTCCTGAGGGGACACCCACGCCCTGAATGGGAAGGTGGAAAGAACCTGTTCCTCACGGGCCCTGATGATCATTGGAGTCGAGAATTCTGTCAACTTCCCAACCTTGGGGCTTCTGGTTTAGGAATAGATGCAGGAGTACATTTTTCTACCGTTGAAGCCACTTGGAGGTGGTCAGTCCTGCAGGAAGCCCAAATGTGGGTGCCTGTGCTGGACGGGGCTCCCTCCTCTGAACTCTCTGGGCGTGCTGTGGCCCAGTGTGGACATGTTGGAAGGTGAGCTTTGCATCCCTGCTGTGTTTTACTCAGCTGAGTAGCCCCGGGCAGCAGGTCTTAGGATCCACTTCCCCACTCCTCCAGTCCCCAGGAGCAGCTCCGAGTGGAGACAGCACAGGACCTACTTCATTTTAAGGAAGGTCTGACCATGTGAGTTACTATGACCACAGCCTTCAGGACCACACAACTTAGTGGCATCAAACAGCCATCGGTGACTTTCGCAGGTTTTGTGGGTCAGGAATCTGGACAGGTGTCTCTGCCCTGTGATGTCCGGAGCCTCAGCTGGAAGATTCTGAGTCGGGGCTGCTCCCTTCTGAAGGGTCATTCCCTTAGGGACCTGGAGGCCAATCTCAGTGGTTGGCTGTGGGCGTCCGTCCCCTCATGTGGTCTCTCCATGAAGTGTCTCACTCTGTGTGGTCTCTCCTTGCGGGTCCATCTGTGGGGTCCTTCTCTGGGGCCCATCCGTGGGGGTCCGTCCCCATGGGACCGATCTGGGCTTCCTTACAGCCTGGTGGAACTGTTGTCCCCTTCCAGAGAGAGCGTTGTCCACAGAGAGAGCCGGGCAGCAGCCGCATTCTCTTGAAGACCTACATTTTCAAGTTGCATAGCTTCGCTTCTGCTACACATTGTTGGTGGAGCGGTCACTGGGTCCCATCACGATTCAGGAAGAGGAGATGTGGCCTGTGTCTTGGAGACAGGAACGTCTGCCCCCTCGTAAGAACAGGTGGGAGACAGAGGCCGGGGGGATTGTTCGGGAAGGTTAAGCTTTGTTGCACGGACTTGGCCAGGCACCCCCAGTGAATGCCTTCAGCTCCACAACCACGTGCACCTGGGGCCTTGTCAGACTCTAGCACAGGCCCCCACCGATATTTTGGTGACCTTACAGTCTGTCGAATGGGTCTCTCATGGAGACAGTCCAAGTTCTCAGAGACAGAGCTGGCTAACTTATCTATGGTCTGTAACGTATGTGCTCACAACTAACGGTGCTTTTTCGTAGTCACTTCAGGATTTAAAGTGGAAAATTTTTTTCCTGCTGTATCCCTGCTTTCAAGTGAAGTTGAACCATTCTAGATAGTTTAAAATTTGTTAGGGATAAGCACACTTTAATAGATGTTCCCTAGCCCTGAATTTTAGGATATTGAGTACTTAATTTGGAGTACACTGGCTATTGAGAACAAGACTTTGGGTTGAGGAGAGAGGGATAGTTGAGGCCATTATGAAATGGGAGAATCTGAATTTTAAACACTGTGAACATAAAAGAACGCTTGCTTCTGCCTGCTGTTTGCAGAAGCGCTTTGGGAAGATCTTTCACGAAGACCAATTTTTTTAAACGTGATTTACCTACCTAGTATAAGTGTCCTAAGACATGTATGTAAACTTCTAAAACTGTCTGTGTATTTAGAAAATACACAAGAATCTTTATCAAACCTAGAAATATAAATCTAAAAGTGTAAACTTTTATATAAAATATTTTTTAAAAAGGCTCTCCCATAGTGTCCTGCTAGGCAGCTCTTAAATGGAATGTACTTTGTGTTCGAAAATGAAGGATCACCAACCTATAGAGTAGTTGACTAAAAAAAAAAAAAAGGATGTATAAGAAGGTGGCAGCTAGACTTAAGGAGAAGATGGAATTCTAGTTGTGCGGGGGCCTGCGGAAGGCTGCTGGGTTGGATGGTACGGGTGGTGCCTACAAGGGTGTCCCTCTTACAGCAACCTACTGCTTAGTGATTAGTGCATTTCTAGTGCATTCTAGTGCATTGTAAGTTTGTGTAAATCTAATCTAATAATAAATAATTCGTTAATTGTTTTTTCGACGTTCTGCATTTGTGTTCTATTTCGTTATAAAAACTGGAGCCTGAGTGGCTCAGTCAGTTGGATGCCTGCCTTCAGCTCAGGTCACATTCCCAGGGTCCTGCTTCTCCCTCTCCCGCTCTCCCTGCTTGTGCGCTCTCTCCGTGTCTCTCTCTCTCAATAAATAAATAAAATATTTTTTAAAAAGAATGTTTAACCTAAAAAAAGGTCAAAACCGTCTGGCAGTCCGTTGAACAGTTGAACAGAATTACCCCATGGCCCAGCAATTCCGCTCCTAGGAACACGCCCAAGAGAGGGGAAACCAGTGTTCAAACAAAAACTTGTACACAGACACCCGTGACAGCTCTGTGCACGACAGCGGGAAGGAGGAGCAGCCTGATGTCCCTTGGCGGATGAACGGATAAATAAGACAAGGTGTAGCCATGTACGGGAACTGTATTCAGCCGTAACAAGGGAGGAGACACTGAGCTCTGGGGCAGTGTGGATGAACTTGAAAGCATGCTGCTGGGGAAGGAAGCCAGACACTGCAGATGGCCACACTGTGTCCTTCTGCCGATAAGACCTACCCTAAGCAGGGACAGGAAGCAGACTGCTGGGGGCTGGGGGCTGTGGGAGGGCCATGGGGGGCCCTGCAACGGGCACAGGGATTCTTCTTTGGCGGATGGACTGTTCTGGAACTAGATGGAAGGGATGGCTTCCTAACAACGCGAACGTACCAATGTCACTGTGCTGCACACATTAGCCCAGGCGATTTTATTCCACGTGGCTCTCACCCCTGCAGCATCAGACGGCAGGGTTTGGAGGGCCATCTCGTGGTATACAGCAGTAATGATGCCGAGGGGACAGTCACGGGCTCACACTTACTACACCGTGAAGCCACGCGGATCCGTCTCCCAAACCCACAGCTGTGTGTGTGTGTGTGTGTAGGGGTAGAGCAGGTGCCTTCTTCACCAGCCGAGGACTGACCCACAAGAGCCACTGCCATCCTGATCCCTCTGTCCTCGCAGATGACAGCCGCGTGCTCAGGGTCCCCTAGGAAGGCAAGGTGGCAATAGAATTCGTGTTATTTTTCAGGATCTAGGTCTTTCCTCTCATGGGATCTTCTCCTTAAAAGAATGTTGGTGCAATCCTCATGATGGATCCTCAGCACTCGATCTTGGGAAGTCCAGGTTCTAAGTGCGGTCCTCCGTGACCGACCTCTGGCGGGAGGTCATCTGACAGCAGACGAGATGCGTCTGTCGGCTGCGACATCGGGAGCATGTGGTCAGCTAGGGAGAGGTGCCTGTGCACGTCTGTGTGCCCATGCGGGTTTGTGTGTGCGTGTGTCTACACATGTATGTGTGTCTATGTGTCCACACACATGTATGTTGATATGTACAAATGTGCATGTCTCTCTCCATATATGCACATGTGTGTTACATGTAGAGGCAATGGGTGTGAGTTTTGCGTGTCTCTCTGTGTGCTTAACCGTGTGTGTACGTGTATTTGTGTGCATGTGAGCTCACACGTGTGTGTCTGTGTGCACAGGGGCTGTGATGTGGGATTCGCATGTGGATTTCTGCAGGTGTGTGCACCGATCAGCTGAGTTGCCCCCGTGGGGACGAAACCTCAGGAAATCATCATTTGCTGGGATATCCAAAGTCATCCCAGTTCTTCTCTCCATTGTAGGTAATTAAATGACCTCCCAGAGACATGACGAGACCTTCATTGTCCTTGACCAAAAGGGGGAAAAGAAACCTCATCCCTTCAAAATATTAACAACATCTTTTTGTCACCTCAAACCAAGCTGCTTTATAATAAAAAAATAAAATTACTTTATTGTATGCAGACCTCCAGTCATTCACTTTCATCGCTCAGAAATTTTTATATGCTCCTAACATATGGAAAGCGGCATCAACGGCCCATAATCCTTTAAAATGAGAAATCATATATTTTCTCTCCGACGATAAAAATGCTCAGCGCTGTGAGGACAGTGGAGCGTGCGGACAGCTTTCCGATAGCTGTCGTGCTGAAGGTCACTCGCTGTGGGCGAAGCAACGTGCTGTCCTGGGAAAGGGCGCCAAGCCTGGCGGCGGGAGGCCCGTGTGGCCCCTGTGAGCCACATGACAGAACAGGAGTACAACAGGTGTTCTCTGCAGCCTCTGTCTCTTGGACCCCTGCTTCCTGGACCGGCCCCTGGAGGCCACTTCCTTCTCCATGGTTTGTTGTGAGAAGTTTAACTACTTTTCAAAACAATGGAATGATATAGGGTCTTTGTTCCCAGGGCTGACCTGACATAGGGCCACTGCGGGATGGCAGTTCTGGGGGCGAATGTCCAGAACGCAGGTGGCAGCAGGCTGGGTGTCCATCTTGGGCTGTCGACACATCACATCCCTCCCATGGCCACGTGGCCTCTTCCTGTGTCCGAACGAACCTCCCCTCTTATCAGAACACCAGTCATCGGATGACAGACACCCCCATTCGTAAGGTTACAGCTATGGAGAGCCTGTTTCCAGACCGGGTCATGATCTGAGGGTCTGGGCGCGCGTGCACTTAGGGGACACAATGTGCCAACCCAGGACACACAATGAGAATTCCGCAGGTGACACATGAGGCAGAAAATCATGTGGGGTCACAACAACCCTCCAAAGCCCCTTGGGAAGTAGGCAGAGAAGTCACATGCGGCTCTGTTTATGGAGGGTGACACTCCTCTGAGACCCCTCAACAGGCTCCCCTTAATGGTCAGTGCCCAGAGCTGTGTCCCGTCTCCCCCTGCCACCTCCCACTGCTGTGACAATTTTGGTAAAAGGACTGGGATTCCTGCACCTGGCCTGGACCAGTTGTGGTTCCGCATCACTTTGTACAATCAGCGTAGCAGAAGCAGGGATGACTGCTGGGGGAGGACCCGATGCCCACCACAAAGGGGACACGCGCTTCACCGGACGCCCCCAAACTGCTCCCCGAACGACACAAACAGATCTGTGCTGCGGGGAGGTGGTTTGTGAAAATGGTCTCCGTTCTCTGCCGTCCTGTGTCTGTGCTTCTCGCAGTGTGAGTTTGCTGCCCTGTATAAGAGGGGGAGTCTAGACCCCTTCCGTGTGGGCCGTTCCTACCACGGGAGATGGCGAACAGTGAGGCCCGGGCACCTGCTGCCCCACGGAGGGTGCTGGGTGCGGGGAGCCCCCACACACGGCCGCCCGCGGTACAGTTCCCTTTGTGTGACGCGTCCGGAGTAAGTAAATCCCCAGAGACAGAAAAGACACGAGCGGTCGCCTAGGGGATGGCAAGGTGAAGGGTTGAGGCAGAGAGGGGCGTGTTTCTCCGGGGAGTAACGCGGCCGTGCTAGAATGGAGAGCTGTGACGTCAGTGTAAGAACAGATACCCTAGAAGCCACGGACGCGTGCACTGTAATGAGTGAATCGGGCGGCATCTGAATGACAGCTTCGCAGGGCACCTAAAAGGGAGGCTGTCGGTTCGATTCAGGGCTAATTTCGTAATTGAAGGAGCAGAGATGAGGCCCTGTCAGGTCCAAGTCCAAGGCCTTCAGGAGCCTCGCACATGGCGGGTGCCTCGTGCTGAAGCACGGCCCCACGCCACGGGAGACGGGCACGGTCCGGTCACCCCCTCGCCCAGCCGACAGCAAGGCAGCCAGCAGATGAGTGAGTGAGGCCGGCTGGGTGAGCAGCCCTGAGCCACCTCTCCCGCCGACCGCAGACCCCCAGCTGAGATCAGCCGAACCTCCCGCCGGTGCACGCACTCAGAACCCGTGATGAGCAGTCGCCACGTGGCCTCTTCCCAGGCAGCGTATAGCTCCACAGTAACACGCGGCCACTGTCCTAATTTTCCCGTGATGAGCTTCATTGGGCCACAGTGCACTTGCACTGCCACTCACCCTTTTTAAGGTGTACAGCTCAGTGGCTCTGGGTACATTCACAGACTCGTGCGTCCATCGGCACCGTTGAGGTTAGGACATTTCGTCATCGAAGAACGAAACTGGGCACTCGCTAGCAGGGACCCTGCCCCTCACCCCATCTCCCCTCCCCGTCCTCTGGCACCCACCAGTCTGATTCTGTCTCTGTCGCTCCGCCTCTCCGGGACATTTCATACAATGCAATCATTTAGGACATGGCCTCTTGCACCGGGCTTCTTTGAGTTGGTGTAACGTTTCCACGTTCTCCCAGCCTGCTCGCACAGCATCATGACCCTTTATTAAAAATCCTCCTCGTTTGCCTCCTTATCAGCGATCGGTCTTTCTCCGGTCAACTGTAAGCCCTGTGAGCGCGGGGAGGCAGCTTGTCTGTTAGCTGCCGGCCCTTCACTGCCCAGCACCGAGCTTTGCGCGCAGGGCACCTCTTGAACGAATGAGGGGGTTAGCGGGAGACTCAGAGACGCGGCGGGTGGATATTTAACAAACCTGAACAGCCTCTGGGTTACAAGCCTGCCCGTGCCGGGGCGCGTCTCAGGAGGTCACGGTCACACGGCGGCCCCCGCCACATGTGCCACCAAACCAAGGTGCCCGCTGCTCCCTCCTCAAGCCGCGGACATTTTGGTTCCAATCCTTTGCCAAACAGTCCTCTTTCCGCGGAAAAGAGAGAACCTTTCTCCCTTTGCTTCTGGCGACATCCACAAACTGGCAGTGGAGGATGAGGAAAATCTCACCTGGTAATGAGACTAGTATAGCCTCGGGTGCAGAACATTCCCTGGCTGCTCTGGCCTCCGGCTGCGCAGGAGGACGCTCACCGGGTGCCAGGCACTGGGCTCCTCTTGGTCCTGTCTGTGCATTTGCCGTAATGCCAGGGCCCCGGGTGGGAAGGAGTTACAAGGTTATTTAGACCTGCTCTGCCATAAACCTTGACAAAGTCTTCCGTTTAAAGAAAAAAAAAAATGGCCTTCATTTTGGAAACTTGCCGTGGGCAGTGGTGGGGCCAAGCCCGCAAACGGTTTCTGCTGTTACCTCGTCCGTTCTCCCCGCCGTGTGATTGGACACGTTTTTATTACTGTGGCTTTATCAAGCTGGGGAAGACAGAGAGATCCAGCTGCAAATCACCTGGATAAAGCCCTCGTTGCAGGATGTAATCACGTCTGAACCCACATCCGGGCCCCGGGGTTGGTGTCGGCCGGCGGAACATTCCGGACTCTTCCCAGCTCTGAGGGAACCTGTGAAGGTCAGAGCCTGTCTGCTAGGAGTGTGTGTCTGCTGAAGGGCAGACACGTGGAGGAGAGTAATAATTTTCAGGCCTCTGGAGAACCATCCTCACGCCTATAAAAGCCTGTCAGGACCTAGAGCGAAAAGGACACGTCCGTCACGAAGAAGAAAGGCGTGAATTTGGGTGAAGAGAGTCGCACTCAGGACTGACCCTCTGGGGAGGTGGGGAGGGGGCAGTAGGAGACGGGCCGGCCCCTCAGGTGTGTGGCTTCCCTTGAACCTCTCGGTCGCTGGGCAAGGGGGCTCGGAGGCGGGCGACAAGAGCTGGGCTCCTCCCTCCGACCTCTTACTGGTGGCCGACCAGTACTAGCTCTACTTACTATGAGAAGTGGCTCTGGAATGTGCCCGTACATAGCACCTCGGTCACGGTGGACTGTGTCCCACAGATAATCAATGGCGCCCTAAAAGCCTGGGTCCCCTGTAGGGAGCAAAACGACACACATTCATTATTTCAGAGTTCTGTGGGTCTGAAGCCTGAAATGAGATTCCCCAGCTGAAAATCAAGGTGTCAGCCTGGCTGTGTTCTTTTAGGAGGCCCCTGGGTGGGATCCTCTTCTTGTCTTTCCCAGCCTCCCCCGGCCACTGGCCGTCCTTGGCCCACAAGGTCAACCAGGATAATCTCTTCATCAGCGGGTCCTGGATCACATCTGCAAGGTTCCCTTTTGTCATGAATGTAATATATTTGCCAGTTTCCAAGTCTTGGACAAGGATGTTGTTACTCTGCTCATCTCAGGGGAATTCTCCCACTGTGGGCCTCGTTTTCCGGTTTTAGGAGGCAGAGCCCAAGTCCCCAAGTTTTCCACCTCCCGTCTTGCTGCCAGGATGCTGCTTCTCAGGGAGGAAGGGCAGCCTCTGAGAAGGGTGGGGAGAACCAAGACTCAGGCAGACGGTGAAGGGGGCAAGCTGCTCACGTTGCTGCAGGTGTGGGATTGCTAAAGTAGACAGCCAGACCCGAGGGGCCAGAGCCCGGCATTTACCTCTCATGACCCAGGAAACAATGTTGGCATCTACATCAGCATAAGCCCATTCTCCTGCCCCGGGAGGCTGGCAGCCATGCACGCGCGTGAGCACACACACACACACACACACAGTGGGCCGCACCACAGTCAGGAAACACAGGGCCAAGACCCACAGCCTTTGGTAGAATGTGTGGGGAGCCAGCAGGGAACGAACAGAGAGAGCATGCTTGAGGAGTGAGTACGCAAGTTCCCTCCATGGGCACCCTGACCTTCTCCGTTGCCAATATGATTAGCTCCTGAGAGTGCCCGGTATTGGGATGATGAACTTGCAGCAAGGACACACAGAGGTGGTCCGGGACCAGGACAGCGCCTCTCCCAGCACAGGCCTGGGCTCCACCCGATCCAGGGAGAGCCACCTGGATATGACTTGAGTCCCAAGGCGAGCCATGGGGAGTAGCTCAGACCCTCGGCTGCCATGGTGGTCAGCCCTGGCGGCTGGAGTGCGGGTCAGCTGTTGGTGGCGGGGTGGCCCCCCTCCGTGATGCAGGGCAAGTTCCTGGGGCAGACGTGGAATCACCGAGGGGAGCGGATGTTTGCACCTGCGCGGGGGCCCTTCTCCGGGGCTCAGAGGGTCAGTGACAACACTGCCGGTTTCTCTAGCCGGCTGGCTCTGCCGCGGGGTGTTGGGCGAGCTTCCTGGAAAGTTAGCTTCTGTGTCGGTTCTCCAGCCCTGCAAGGATCCCATGAGCTCATTCTCCAGCCCAGCAAGGATTCTCTGAGCTCCCAACAGCCTTGAAAGAAACTTTTTTTGAGCTCGGTGGTTAGAGTCGGCTTCTGATAATTTGCCTAAGAAACTTGATCTTGATGAAACATATTCTTAAAATATGTTTTCTCTTGTCTGTTACTGTGCGGCACTCCAGAGGCTGAGCTCTCTGGGACCCTGGGATTGACACGTGTGCGTGCATGCGTGTGTGTGTGCTTGCCGTGCGTGTGTAAATTTAGCGAAGGAGTACCCTCAGAAATTAGCCAAGTTGTATACCACTTTGATCCCCGCAAACACAGTATAAAATGTGTCTCAATGTCCTGCTGATTCAGTAAATCTTTCCAAATACGCTCGTCTCCCTGGGGAGGGTGGACTCTTCTCCCAAAAGCACCGTTTCCTCTGCGAACTCTTCTAAACCCATGACTTCAGAGACACCAAAGGGAATCAGAGAGAAGAACATTATTAACATTTTCTGCCTCTGAACCAGGAAAATCCAGCTGTCAACCGCTATTGATTTACTATCTGTTTGGAGAAGTTGTTATTTGCTCTGATGAAGGCTAAACATAGCTGTGTAAGCGATGTCCACGTTGCCCGGGTGAACACAGTCAACTTCCTCTTGACCGACCCGACAGCATCCCAGAGCTGTCCACCTCAGAACCCCATATGTTTATATAATGTCCGGAATCTTGTTATCTTTCCCAAGCACCTGGGCTGGCTTAGGGGCGGGGGTGAGAGAAGGGAAGTAGAAAGAGAGATTTGCTGTTTTCTTAAAGACAAGATGTCAAAACCACAAAAATAGGAGCTAGGGCAAGACGCAAGGACAAAGCCTAGGCTCCGTTGTGTCCAGCAACCCCTGGGTCCTTTCTAGGGATGCGCCGCATTTGACTAGGGCCTGTGCGTGCCGTCTAGCTTCTGAAATCGTTTCTGCACTCTCCATGGCTGCGTGGGCAGAGGAAAGGAACAGAGCAGGGTCAGGCATGAGTCCCCCGGGCTCGTGGGGGAGCGCTGTCCCACCTTGGAAAGGCTGATTCTCTGAGTGCTGGGTTGTTTGGTCAAGTCACGCCGTTTTCAACTCTTCTCTGCTCAGTCCTGCATCCGTGCTCCCTTCTCCTGGTGACAAAACCACGTAACGTGGCGGGAGTGTGCACCTGCTTTTGGACTCTGCATTTTCATTGGCTGTGGTGGGAGGTCTTGGACCCAGGCAACCAGGAATTCGAATGCCTGGAGACTGGCAGCTTGGTCAGTAGACATGTCATGCAATGGTCTAGAGAGACCCGATTCTGAGAATTTTGTTTGAATGTTTAGCGAAACGAACAATTCTTTTCCCTGGAGGCACTGGGAGCCTGACTGACGCTCCTGATGGCCACCTTTCTGCCTGCCTGGCCATGGGGTTCATGCAGAACCGAGAACCCAAGAGAATCACAACAATCCTCTGAGGACCTCATAGGAGCACCTGGATCCAGCTCTGCCTGAAGCTTCCCTGGACTTTAATGTTAGCCAGGCACCTCCATCCCTTTTTTCCTCAAATAATTTTGAGTTAGATTTCTTACTGCTTGGAACCCAGAGTCCTGCCTCTTCCAGAAATCATGTAACATTTCTCATTCTTTCTTTCCCCACTTTTATCTCCCCTTCTGCCTCATGTTGTCCTCACATCTTCACATTCTGTTGTTCTTTTCTGTTTCTCTTTCCAGCTGGTTTTCCAGCCATTTGCTAGGAGATTCCTAGTGTGGCCTTTGGGGCCATCACGAATGCGTCAGGTGTTGGTGCCATATCCCAGGTGTTCTCGTAGCTGACCCCACGCACAGCCGTCCCCAGTCCCAAGTCAGGGTTCACTTTCCAAGCTCAGACATCTCTTTCAAATGCTGATTTCCCACATACAGAGGTATGGACTGAGGGAACTCTGTAAGGGTTGGGGAATTGTTAACTTTCCAAATTCCCCCAAGTTTAATATTTGTCCTCGAGTTCACGCTTCCAAGGGACAGGGCATAGTTTCCACTCTCTCCGTTTCCAGGATTCTTACAAAACTGAATTATCGGTATATGATCTTGAAGCCTGAACTTAGGAGTGAACATATGCTATCACTGTTCCTGGCATCCCACTGCAATGAAAATGCTCAGTTGGACATGTCTCCTCCTTTCTGCAGAAGAAAACCCCTATGGAAGCCCGCAGAAACTGGCCTTTCTCCAGGCACCCGCTGGGCAATACCCAGCTCCTCTTCTTATTCCCAGAAGAAGAGGAAAGAGAGCAATTCGGACCTTCTGTTCTGGGGCCGTGTCTGTGAACAGGGCCATGAACTGTTCCCAAGCAAGGCCCAGTTTCGCTTTGAACTAGAAGGGCTGGGGGATGTGCCCTTTTATGGGGACATCAATGATGGAGGGAGCAGCTTCGGAATCATTAGAACACATTAAAATTTTTATAAAATAAAAATCTGGACACGGTGGATGACAAGAACCTGAGTACGGGCCGCACAGCCTGAAAGGGGTTTCCATGGTAACCCTGCCCAGCCACGGCTAACCGCCGACAACTGCAGACTGGAGGCCAGCTCTTTACAAAGAGACCCACCAGCCTGGCTGTCCAACCGCTTTTGTGCCGTGCTTCTGAATCCGCTGGGCCCGACTCACATTTTTTTCCAAGCACGCCTTCAGCAAGCACCATTCATAACTCCCGAACTGGGTGTGTTTGCCTGACGTTTCTATTAAGGTGGCTGGAAAAGGCAGCCCGAGAGGGTCCACAGACCGTCTCCCGGCCCCGCTCACCATCAGGATGGGAAAGATGAAAGGCGGCCACCCAAGGGCCCGTGTCGGTCAGCAGCTGTTGGCCTCATCCCCAACCCGTGTGGCGTCCCAACACAGAAGCATTAACGGAGGCCCACGTGCTGTGTGCAAAGGCACCTACGTTACTAATCAGGCTGACTATGAAACGAAACGTCTCCCATCCCTTGCCTGGACACTCTGTCTTCATGACAGCCCAGATGGCCGGGCTTGACTTGCAAGTCCTTTGGCTCTTTTCGGGTTGCATGCAGAAAATTCTGGAACAGGGAAAGCAGCCTCTGATGCCTGACCCCATGTCCTCCAAACTCTTCTCCCTTCCCATGCCTTTCTCCCATTCTTGCACGCATGGGGGCACCTGTCTTGCAGAAGCAAGCCCTGTAAACAGCTGCCCCCGGGCACCTCTCTGAGTCAGAGCTGGGCACACAGGCTTCATGTCCTCCCTTAGGAGGCTGGCCCCATGGGAGAGGCCCTTGCTGGTCTGGAAGTGGGGCTGGGGCTGGCGTGCTGGTGATCCTGGGATCCAGGTACCAGGAGCATGGTCAGGAAGGAGGCCCCAAACTCCCAGCGGGCACATCCCATGGGCCTCCGTATTAATTTCCAGCCCAAAGTCAAGGTGTCGGCAGATGTTTCTTCTGAGGCCCCTGTTGCTGGCTTGCAGGGGGCCGCCTTCTCCCTGTGTCCTCATCTGGTCATCCCTCTGTGCGTGTGCACCCCCAGTGTCCCTGTGTGTCCACATTTCTTCTTGTAAGGGCACCAGAGATGCAGACACATGGCTGACCTGTCAGTCTGGCCAGCCAGGTACCCTTGTCTAACAGGTCCCTCGGGAGTCCTGACCCTCCGATCTTACCTCCCAAGAACAAAGAGAAAAAGATGGGATCTGCTGAACGTGGGTCCTCAAAGGCAATCCCTCAAAGACATGGATCCTCAAAGATCGTCCCCAGCCTGCATATCCAAGGCCGACCTTGGAGGCTTCCGACCCACTCTCAACACAGTCACAGAGCCAGGGAGGGTTTGCTCATTGTAGCAATTCGGAGACCGATCGGTGTTACCACCCTCTGTATAGCACTTCCCAAGAGCAGGCACCGGGCTTTCTCGCCGACTATAAAAATGAGAGCATCTCCCCAGGGATGCGGGAGGTGGGCATTATCCTCATTTTGCAGCGGAGCAAACTTGAGGAGGAAAGTCACCAGGTCATTTGCAGAAGGCCGTTGAGTTCGTGAATGCCAGAGCACGTGAGGCTTGTTGAAGTGTTGGGATTCGGTGGTTTCCAGCATCCGCCCAGGTTTGTGCACCCATCAGCACCATCCTAAAGCTTCCTCCCACCCCGTTCCTATGACGACAATCGCTGCTGCTGCTCATGGCAAAAATACTGAAGATGTACTTGCTTAGAGAATTTTATTTTCAATGCTGTATTGTTGGCCACAGGTGCGTTACTGTGTGGTAGATCTCCAGAACCTTATCCTGCTTCGCTGAAGCTTTGTACGGCTTCGACCATCACCCCATTTCCTCTGAGCCGCAGCCCCCCGGTCATCACCCTTCTCTGCTTCTGTCAGTTTTGACTATTTTAGAGTGGTGCAGGAGTGAGATCACTATAGGATTTGTCTTTCTGGGTCTGGCTTATTTCACTTAGTAGAATGCCCTCCGGGTCTGTCCGTGCTGTTGCAAATGATCAGATTGCCTCCTTTGTAAAAAGCGGAATCGTACTGTCTTGCAGGCACATACCACATTCTCTTTATTCATTTATCTGTTGATGGACATTGAGGTCATCTCTGTGTCTTGCCTGTTGTGACTGAGACGGTAACGAACATGGGGACACAGATAGCTCTTCGTGTCGTGATCTCATGGTCTTTGAATACATACCCAGAAGTGGGATTTCTGGGTCACAGGGTAGCTGTGTTAACTTGCGGGGGAGCCTCTGTACTGTCTTCCACAGTGGCTGTACCAGTTCGCCCACCAGCAGTGGAAGAGGGCTCCCCTCTCTCCACATCCTCTCCAGCACTTGTTGCTCGTCTTGATGAGAGCCATCCTAACCAGGTGTGAGATGATAGCTCAGTTTTTTTTTTTTTTAATGTGCCATTCCCTGATGCTTAGTGACGTTGAACACCTTTTCCTATACCTGGTGGCCATTTTTCTGTCTTCTTTGGAGAAGAAGAAGAAGAAGATGACCCTTTGTGGGTCTTCTGCATGTGACTGTCTAGTTCTCCCAACATCATTGATTGGAGACCATCCTTCCCCCATTTCTCATCGTGGTGCACTTGGCAAAGATTAGCTGGCTCTCTTTGTGTGCGGTGAGACCACCTGTGTTCCGTTCTCTTGGATGTACACCCAGGAGTGGACTCTGAGCCAGGGTTTGAGCAGTTCTGTCTGTCTGGATGCCTGCTGAGTCTGTGTTTCCAACCAACAACCCTGCTGATATATCGGCAACTAAAAATCAATCCATGATCCACGGGTCCAAACATGCAGAAGAACTATTAACAAAAAGCACTGTTGTTTCGTACCTACCCCAGCCATTGTTCGGTCTTCCTCCCCGAGGTGCTGACTTCTACCCATTTCCAATGTGAGCTGTCGGTGAGGCTTCCCATGGTCCCCCATTGTACCCCGTGATTTCTTGTTTTACCAACTTCAGACATTCCCTAGAAGCTCCCGGCGATTTGAGATCCCCCTTTCCTTATTGCATACCACCCCTCCCACCTTCCTCCTCAGGTTGTTGATGGCCCTGTAGTTATTTTTCGATCTTGAGTTGGTTCTCTTTGTAACACTGAATAATATACAGCAATCTCTACCTCTTGATACAGCCACGTCAAATTTTATATTGTCGCGTCCCCATGACTGGACGGGACGCCCAGGTCAGCTCTGCAACTTTATAGGGCCCCCGGCCTCCTTAGGGTTGCCATCACTGTCCCCCGCAGGTCACTTCTTCAGAAATGGGCGGGGCTTGGGGGGGGCGCTTTCCGCGTGAGGAAATGGCTTCATTTTTCACTCATCCGTGCATGGTGGTTTGCCTCGGCTTGAATGTCAACATCCAAAATAATTTCCACGTAGACCTTTGAAATAATTATTCCACATTTTTGTGGCATCGAGCATTGCTAATGAGCCATTTGCTGCAAGCCTGATTCTTAATTCATTTACAGAATTTTTTTTTCTCTTTTGGAGCTTCAAGGCTTTTCTTTTTGTCTGTCAAGTTCTTTAAATTTCCAGGCACGTCCTACATGTAGACGTTTTAAAAATGTGCTGTGTCTACTTGAGGTGAACTCTCTTGTTCTAAAGATTCCTATCTCTCTACTGGGCTGGCAAGTTTTCTTTTATTATTTCTCTGATATTTTTCTTCCCTCCATTGTCTGGAGTGTCTCTCGAGCGTCTCTTGAATTTTCTGTAGCTGCTGACTCACTCTGTAGCCTACAAAAATCCCTGTGGCGTGTCTTCGAGCTGTTCAACTTAATTTGTAACTTCAGCAAGCCTACTTTTAAATCTCCAAGAGCACATTTTTTTTTGGGGGGGGCGGTCATTATTGGTTTCTGATGGTTTCTTCATCTTATTCTTGTGCTCCGGGTATGGCTGGTCTGAAAATGCTCAGGAGGGATTCTGGATTTGATCTTCTGTTCTCTGAAATATTTCTGTTTCCCACACGGCCAGGTGATCTGCTTGCTGTCCGTGCTCGCTTCTCTTGGGCAATCCATTCCCATTTTGAAATAGGTTATCCACATTTGCAAAATTCACCAGTTGCTCTGCAGATGGGCTCTAACATTTCAACCCCCATCAACCTGTGGCATTGCGCTGGTCTCGTTCCACGCCCCTCCAGCCCCTGACTTGGAGCAGCTTCCGTGAGACAATTCAGCAAAAATCGTTCCCGCTCTGGAGGATGACAGATGATAGACTGTTTTCATTTGCAATCATGTGGCCATTTTTTAGATGCTTATCGATTCTTTGTGTTTCTTCTTTTGCCAGTTAGGAACTGGTCAATACATGAAAATGACATCCACATAGGGAAGAGGTCGCTGAGAAGTTGAGAAGAGAAGAAATTCTCCGCATTAAATACTGTCCTCTCTCTGCCCCCCAAGCCTGAACGGTCTGTGGCCCCCCATTCTCCCTTCCTTCCCGGATAAGTAGCCGTCCTCGGTGGGGAGTAACTCTATTCATCCGGGAAGGGAGACACATTAGTCCAGCCCAACTGTGACTTCCGTGGAGTTGTAAAACACGCTCGGCTAACGGGAAAGGAGACAGTGGACAATGGCTGGGGTCGTCTTCTCTGCTCTGTCCGGCCGTTGCTTCAGGGATTTGTACCTTTTCCATTAAAGCGCTCCACATGAAGACAAATCACCAGGCCGCGGAACACCTCTTTGGAAGCCACAGAGCACCCAGGCACAGGCTGAATCAGATGAAAAGCCCTCGTTATCTGGGCGTGCTTAAGACGTTCAGAACCGATTGCGGGATGTCTGCAGCCGCCTGGGTTCATCGTCTGGGGCCCCCACAACTGCCCCGGGGAAGGCAGATTAATGAGAGAAAAACCAACCGAAGTTTATGAACACGTGCGTCCCCCCGATGCACGGGAGATGCATGGGAGAACCCAGTGATGAATAACTCAACAGGATGGTTAGAACTTGACCATAAAGCGTCTTAACAAAAAGACGACAGTTTTGTGCAGAAGTGATAAAACAAAGGGCGGGGACCGTGAGCATCTGGGGGGGCCTCTTGTGGGAAGGCAACTATGTGAAGGAAAGTGAGGGGGAGATCAGAGTATCTGGGGAGGTGTGTGCTGGTTCTCCTCGGTGCCATCTCTCATCCAAAGCTGTGTCCCGTGAGGAAGATCGCCTGGCCTTCCCGCTGGAGAAGGAGAGGGCAGAGTTGTTCTTGCGATGGCTTCTTTCCAAGTGCCTTCAGCTCAGAGTAATCGGGGTACCATACTCTGAGCCCCTTTACATGCAACTGAGTGCTAGGAATGTGGCGAGTGCAAACCCAGGTGTGCTCTCAGTACTTTCTGTGGATTTACTGTATTTCTACAGTATTTACTGGATTTTGAAGACTCAGTATAAAAACACAAAATCTCCATTAGTAGATGTTTTTACTGATTGCATTCTAATAGGATACCATTTTAGGTAAATTAGGTTAAATAAAACATACCACAACTAAGTTGTTGTTGTTGTTTTTTATAAGATGTGGCTCCTAGAAAACTGAAAATTACATGTACGACCTGCATTATATTTTTCTTGGGCAGTGCTGGTCTAAGATTGACGTGAAGTATCTTCTCTTTTCATACATCTGACACATTATCGAGAAGCTACTATGTGCAAAGCACAGGAGACCCATGAGGCAATAAGAGCAGAGAGAACGTCCCTCTTGCCGGCGAGGACCGTCTAGGGAGCATACTGGAGCAGGAAGCCGGCGTGGGCAGGTCTGTGTTTCCATGTGCGCCAGGGCAGTGTGCCCATGTGTGCTCTGTCCAACCCCGAACGTGCGGAGGGAGCAGCCTAGAACCCAGAGCCATCGGCCTCCCCAGCCCTCTCCCACCTCCGGCCACAGCAGCCTGGGGCCCCTCAAGACGTGGGCAGGGGCGGTTGTCTGATAGCTGGAGGGAGGACTGTCTCAGCAGTCAGTCCAGGAGAAGCTGAGCGCTCCTGAAAGTCCGCCTGTCTTTAAGTAACCAGACAGAGAAACAGGAGCCCAGCCAGGGTGCTGGCTGTCCGCGCACGGTGCAACGGGACGCAGGAGGGAGGCCAGCATCGGGGGCATGCAGGACGGCGGAGATGGGCACCATCATCGGGTTCAGCCCCCACTCTTCCCTCTGGGGTTTTCTCAGCGGCAAAGAGGGGCTGTTCCCTGCAGCACTGGAGTGGGGGCCTGCCCTGAAGGACCTGCCAGGCTGGGAGAGTGTGGGAAGGCATGGCCCACGGGGGTGGACAGCACCTGCCCCCGAGAGATGCACTTGTGCTCCAGGGGGAGGAGAAGTCCATGACCGGCTACCCCCTGTCTCTCCCTGATTCAGGAGATCAGAGCAAACGCACAGGGAACCCACACTTCTGGAACATCAATCAGGCACCCGGAGCTCAAGATGTAACTTGGAGACCATTTCTGCGTGAGGGGCAGGGGGTGCTATGGCTAGGACGGACGCCGGCTTGGGGCACAGAGGGGTGACCATCTCTAGTCGGCATGGCTCCTCAGGACTCGTTCTCCTCCCTTGCGAAACTGCCTGCAGTAACACTGGGACTTCTTTCATGATGTTTTGTTCGCAGCCCTCTGGCCTCTGCTCCCATTGTCACATCTTCTCTTTTGTCCCTCCTTCCCTTATCAGGACCCTCATGAGGCCGTGTACGGCGAGACAGTCACAGCGTCTGGGAATGAGAATGCAGACACCCCTGGGGAGTTGTTAATGCAGACGATCGGAGGTAGCCGGTGTCACTCTGGTTACCTCGGGTCGTCCTTCTGTCTTCCTTAACCGTCCCCAGGAAGGCTCATGTGGCCTGCAGCCCACCTAGGGGACTGCCCGCGGTCAGACACAGCCGTGCTGTTGCAGAGTTGGTCCGGAGCAGTCCTTCCTTTCAGGATGGAGGTGTATATCCTAACCCATTCGAGTGGGTGAATCGGGGTTTTTACCAGGTCTAGCTGGTTCCTGAATCCTCACCTTTACCACCATGCAGGTGGAGGACGGGTTTTTAGGGTCATGTGAATGCTGAACCAAAAAATTAACCCAGGGCCAGTGACTCACCTGAACTCATTCTCGTTTTCTTTTAAAATTTTTTTTAAGATTTTATTTATTTATTTGACAGACAGAGAGGCAGAGAGGCAGGCGGGGGTGGGAGGAAGCAGGCTCCCCGCTGAGCAGAGAGTCCGATGTGGGGCCCGATCCCAGGACCCGGAGATCATGACCCGAGCTGAAAGCAGAGGCTTTAACCCACTGAGCCACCCAGGCGCCCCTCTTTTAAATTTTTTAAAATGTTTTTCCCCTGGAGGCATTTTAGGTAGCGAGTGTCGTGCTGAGACTATAAATGCCACATCCGTTGGCAGAATCTGTCCTGTCCTTCTACTCGTCCCCTCTAACCCTGAGTATTTTGCTCTGTACACAAATGTGCTCCGGTATCTTGCGTCCCCTGTAAATCACATTTCAAACACAGCCTCTGTGCCCTTACTTTTTACAGAGACTCTTCTCGTGGGTCCTTTTGCAAGGCCAAGCTTTGGGGAAGGTGACCAGCCCTGTGCCTTGTTAAAAAATTAAACGGAGCAAATACAAATTTTCAGACTTACGCTGGAGCCTGGGTGACATGTGTCTTAGTTTGTATTCAATAAATTTGATTTCTGCTGGGCCGGACCCCCCTACAAGCCTACATCAGCGAGTCCCCTTAAGCTCGAAGTGGTTTGGTCCTAATGGGTGATGCATGCAGAAGTGGCATATGGGGGTGGGGAGGGGTTTTATGCAGCCTCCAGAGGTCTCCTCCAGGCCCCAGGGGTGGGTGGGAAGCCTAGAATGCTCCTGTGAATTCTAGAGCAGCCTGGGAGCAAGTCCTGAGGGTGCTGTGCCGGGTTTAGGAATGGCCCAGCAAGTGCCTGTGTGGATAGACAGGGAGCCTCCCAGACAGGCCCTCCCCTCACATCCTCAGCCCGTTAAACCTTAGGTGCATCCCTGGAGAACAAGGAGGAGAATATGAATTGTTGAAATTAAATTCTTATTCCTAAAGGTAAAAGACTTCATAAGAAAAATTAATTTCAGTTCTAGCAAAAAAAAAAAAAAGGAAAATTATATTTTTTTTACATACCTGAATTTGTGGCTGGAAATAAGTTTTCCTACCTCGAGGTCTTTGAAATTGGAGGCCTGTTTTCTTTTGCTATATTAAGTCATTGATGTATTGTTTTGGTTATTTGTTAAAAATCAGAGGATCCTGGAGCGCCTGGGTGGCTCAGTGGGTTAAGCGTCTGACTTAGGCTCAGGTCATGGTCTCAGGGTCCTGGGATCGAGCCCCGCATCGGGGGTCTCTGCTCAGCAGGGAGCCTGCTTCCTCCTCTCTCTCTGCCTGCCTCTCTGCCTCTCTGTCTGTCAAATAAATAAATAAAATCTAAAAAAAATAATCAGAGGACCCTGGAGCCTTCCTCGTCTGCCTGAGGCCGTGAGCATCCCTCATGCCAACAGCGGGCTGTCCTCACAGCAGGAGTGAGGAACACCCTCTTAGCTGCTACTTCCAAACTTGACTCTAGGTCATTACAGCTTTTCTCGCTCATGGAATCGATCACCTTCGTTGGAAAGAGCCCGACACGTGTTTGGACACCCCTGTGCATCTCCGTCCTGTCTGTCCCGAAATGTTTATGCCCCTGGGGGCCCTGCCGCAATGGGCATCTCTTCTCCTGGGTGGGAACTTGCTAGCAGGCTCCCCTGGAATAAGGACTTCATTTGCCCCCAGGCGACAAGATCGCAGGAGCGCGCAGAGAGGAGAGTCGTTCTTAGTCAAAACCAGACAAAGCACCCAACGCAAACACTGCTGCGCTGCCGGATGGCGGACGCTCACCCTGCTCCTGCATGGGACCCGTGTCCTGCTACGGTCTGGGCGAGGGCCCTTCCCAGAGGCGTTTCTGCAAATGTCACTTGTTGATCATTCAGTCATGATCTTAATGCGTGGATGGACCGCCTGCCAGTTGGCCCATGTGAAAATCCCAGGCTCCTTTCCTTTCTCTTGACCCTAGGTGTGATGTGATAGCAAGTCCCGACCATCTTCTGTCTTAGGAGTGGCCGTGGGAGCAGCGCGCGGGACAAGGGTCTGGCGTCAGGCGACAAAGTTTGTATGTTCTGGGTTGAATCATGTTCCTCCGAACTTCGTGTCTTCCAGAACTCCAGAGAGGACCTCACGCGGAAAGTGGGTCTTTGCAGATGTGACTGATTGAGAAGAGCCCAGACTGGACGAGGACGAGTGCTGGGTCCAAGGGCTGGGTCCCCTATCGTAAGAAGAGCAGAGACGCAGACGGGGGCGGGCAGAGAGTGGACAACGTGAAGACAGAGTTAGAGACTGGGATGATGCCACAGTCAGGGAAAGCCCAGAGCCTTCCAGAAGCCGGAAGAGGCAAGAGAGGACCTTACCTGGAACCTCCAGAGTGATTTTGGTCCTGGCGACACCTTGATCTCCCATTTCTGGCTCTCTAACCCGTAAGAGTAGATTTCAGTTTTTTTTTCTTCCTTGTATAGTTAACATACAGTGTTATCTTGGTTTCAGGCATACAATATAGTGAGTCAACAAATTCTATACGTTGCTCATGACGAGTGCATTCCTTAATCCCCAACACCTATTTCTTGCTTCCTCCCACACTCATCCTCTGGTGACCATCAGTGCAGCTAACATAGTTAACCATAGTTAACTATACAGAATGCTTTTGGTTGGTCTCTTTTCCTTTGCTCCTTTGTTTCATTTCTTAAATTCCACAGATGAGTGAGATCATACGGTGTTTGTCTTCCTCTGACTGACATTTCACTTAGCGTTATACTCTCTACTTCCATACCTGTCATTGCAAATGGTGATTTCGTTCTTTTTCATGCCTGAATAGTATTCCATTGTATAGATACACAACATCTTCTTTATCCATTCATCCATCAGTGGATATCTGGGCTCTTTCCACAGTCTGACTATTGTGAACATTGCTGCTATGAACATTGGGATGCATGTCTCCCTTTAATTTAGTGTTTTCGTATTTTCAGTGTGAATAACCAGTAGTGTGATGACTGGATCATGGGGTAGCTCTATTTTTAACTTCCTGAGGAACCTCCATACTGTTTTCCAGAGTGTCTGCACCAGCTTGCATTCCCACCAACAGTGTGGAAGGGTTTCCCTTTCTCCACACCCTCCCCGACACCTGTCATTTCCTGACTTGTTCATTCTAGCCACTCTGACTGGTGTGAGGTGGTATCTCACTGTGGTTTTGATTTGCATTTCCCTGAGTGATGTGTGTTTCCTGACTGATGTTGGGCACCTTCTCATGTGTCTGTTCTCATGATGTCATCTTTGGAGAAATGTCTGTTCATGTCTTCTGCCCATTTCTTAACAGGATTATTTCCTATTGAGTTGTGTGTGTTGAGTTGTGTCCGTTCTTTATATATCTTGAGTACTAATCCTTACCAGATATGGATATGTTCCTTGCAGACATCTTCTCCCATTCCCTAGGTTCTCTTTGTGAGAGAGTACGTTTCTGTCGTTTTAAGCCACCCAGTTTATTACAGCACCCCAGGACTCTGACATGCCGTGTTTCCCCATATTCCTGACATAAACATTCCTGTGATGGCTGATTTCCAGGTACCAATAATATATCCCCAAATGAGGACTTGGGAAGAGAATCCCACAATCAGATTTTGTGAGCCAGTGAAAGTTGGCTGCAGGGCATCCCCGGATGGTGCTCAACACGCCTCAGAGTCATCCTACCCCAAGCACACAGGAGCAACGGTTGGTTATCTCTGGCTGCATGATAGTACTCAGTGGCTTCCATGGAAAACATGGTCTTACTGGTCCTGTGGGTGAAAGATCCATGAGCAGTAGAGCTGGGTGTCTCTGGCTTGGGGTCGGGGTGTGCGAGAAGTACTGACAAGGTATGCATTGTCCACACTGCAAAATGCATGCCTTTTCCTCCACCTCCCCTGCCACTGCCTCAGGCTAACACCCCACAGTCTTTCCCTAGGACAGGGGCAAAAAGCCTCTGGATCCACTACCTTCCTGATGCTCTCTCACAGGGGCACCCCCAGTCCTTTCGGACGATTAAGAGACCGGGGACCTCCCACTCGTGCCCCACTT